>JBBBDQ010000856.1:5337500-5570266 GCA_037127315.1 Ascarosepion bandense | reverse complement strand
GTTTTCGCAAGATGCTGTATGGAACGCTATTGAAACTTTTAAATACTCAATTGAGGAAGACAAAAAATCTGTGAGAAAACTACAGGCGATATGAATATATTTTTAATATCCACTAAATATATTTTTAATGTCGATATGAATATATTTTTAATATATTTTTAATATTCACTGGAGTGAAAAGAAAAAGCTAAGTCTTTTACTCAGAAAATTAGGTACGGACGAACAAACTAGTTCGTAGATTATATTCTCCCCAAAAAGACAAACGATTTAACGTTCGACGAGGCAGTAACAGGCCTCACGGAGCAGTTTAGCCCAAAAATCTCTTTGTTCCATAAAAGATAGAAATGTCTTAATCTCAGAAAAGACGAAAACGAGGACTATTCTACATTCGCAGCTATCGTCAACAAACACTGTGATGATTTTTAATTGGCGGAGCTAACCCCAGACAACTTCATGTGTCTCATATTTATCCAAGGACTAGCTGCTGATAAATACAGCAAAATGTGGAAACGAATGCTGACCAAACTTCAAAACGAGCCAGGTCTAATACTACAAAAACTGTCAGAGGATTACCAAAAATGCCTCAGTATAAAGAAAGATAGCAAAAACATCGAAGAGTCAGGAGTCGCGAACATTCGTAAGGTGAAAAGAAATTTACGTTTTGTACCCTCCCCAAAAGAAAAACAAGATTTTAATGACAAAGAAAAGAGATACAAAAATACTAATGACAAGAATCAAAGCAAAATAACAAGCCCCCCCCCCACTCCTTCTGCATGCTACAGATGTGGTGGATTGCATTGGTTTAAAGATTGTCCTTTCAAGTAAAAAAATCACCGACCGTGTGGAAAGACGGACCACAAAGCAACGGTATGCAGAAACAAAAACCAACCTAGTAGGGTAAGATCTACTAGAGTGGAGGATGAAAACAAGGAAAACATGAGAAAATATGTAGAACTAGAAATAATGAATAAGAAGAACAAATTGCAATTGGATTTGGTGTCAGATTTAACAATAATAAATCTACAAACATGGCGGAAGTTGAACAGGCCGACTATGTTATACACTAAAAAATTGATAATCGATAACAGGAAAAAAATTAAATTGGAAGGCGAAATTATCGTGAATGTAAAATTTCAAGGAAAAACCAAAAAGTTAAAAATATATGTGACGAAAAACACCTATAACCTGGTAGGAACCGACTGGATGCAGAAATTTAATATATGGGATTTACCTATTAATTCATATTGTAAAAAAATAAAAAGCGTGATGACGGAAACTTCGGAATTGAAAAAAGAGGTATCCTCAAGCAGTAACAAATTCACAACAGAAATCGTGCAAAAGAAGAATATACAGCCTGTGTTTATTACGCCGATAGTTACGGGAAAAAGTTGTGAGACACAACAACCAACAAAGATAGTGTGAAGAGATAAGTTCGTCATCCTAAAAAAACGTAGACGCGATGCAAAAAAAGAAATATTCTGGAAGCCGTTGAGAATATTAGATCCCAAGTGAAAAAAATGCTAGCAACTTCCAAAAAAAGAAGCTAGGGAGGGGATGTTGGGGATCACCCCCTTTTGCACATAAGAATTGACTTGCCTGATGTGTACATATGATCCTACCTATACAGAGAACGGCGGAGGAATAGTTGTAAAATGCAGTTGTAGAGTTGAGTAGTTGTACAGTCGCTTATTTGGTCAGTAAGTTGGTGCATATTAAGTTGGAGTTGTTTTAGATATACTTCTTCTACAAGACTCTTTATATTGTTTCTACTAATAGTATTCCTAGTATTCCTGAATTGACTAACCCGTGTTCAAGTTTGTATATTTTCGTTCAATATAACTACATTTTCTATCTCCATACCTGTTTTTGTTATTTATTATTTTCTGTGGTCTCTCAACAAGAATTCACAATAAAAAGCATATTAATTTTCATCCTTCACAGGAGGCTATCATCTGATAAAATGTATATAGTTCATTTTAATATACGCAAGTGACGTAGTGTAGAATATAAACCCAGAATAAAAACTGCATGAAATTAGTTAAGAAAATAACAAGGAAAGAACGAATTATGTAAAGGCAAAGAAATAAGTAATTATCAGTTGAAATAAAAAACAATGCACGGTTTACAAGAAGAGACTCTATCAAAGATGGGAACTGTTTGCACAGATGAAAAATGTCTTCTAAAAGCTAAACAAAGTATTAAATATACGGGAAAATATGCTTAAAAACAAAGAAGAGTGCTAAACTATTTGGTAATATTAATCTCTCTATGTAGGAGTGAAGTTTTGGAGATTCTATCCCAAACGAACAGATATTATTCTACCAAAGGATATCGAGAATACAATGGACTTAGCATGTAAGCAATAAGGAAGTTTCCATGAAAATGGAAACAAAAGAAAGCTTATACACAGAGTCAGCTGACTTTTCTGGAGCACATATTGAAGAAAAGGGGGTTTCGAGAATTTGACAGCCACAAGACATATTGAAGACAAGAAGGGCAAAGAGAATAATCTAGCACTCGGGCTTTTGTAAATGAATGGGAGAACAAGAACAGGGAAAGATAAGAAGACGATAAGAAAAACACGTGAAGAGTCAATATTCTCAACCATCATCAATGAAAGAATTGTAGACTGTTTTGGTTGAAGAAAGGATAAAAATTCCTTCGGAAACAATTTATACTTTGTACGAGTCGATCCCACGCAGAATTCAAGATGTAATTACAGCTAAAGGTGGTCCTACCACATATTGAAATAAATTTGCTTGAAATTTCAATAACTTTTTATTATTTTGGAATGATCTGCTTGTTAAAAGCTTGCCAAATACGAGAAAAAATTTTCGGCTCAACTAGGTTGCATTTTCATTACGATGGCTTCAATACCTACCATGTTGTATTTAGTTAGAACTTCACTGTTTCTATTGTGACCACAGTTTTTCTGTTGCAGATGGTTCGTAAAGGACACATTTGGAAAACATTGATTTTATTTGTGTGTCGTCGGTACAGAGTCCAAGATTGTGGATTATAAATCAAGGATGTCAGTACTTCTAACTTATACACATCAATGCATATTTAACAAAACCTCACAGATATTTGAAAGCTTGTGTTCAAGATTATTCTTCTTCTATGTGCCCTGTCCTTTCAGGACGTAATCGATCATGGTTCTCCACGTCTCCCTATCCCTGGTGGTTCTTAGTATGTTTTCTCCTGTTACACCTCGCAACCCACGTTCCGTCATCCACCGGATCAGTCCTGTCAAATATGTTATCCGCTGCCTTCCTCTGTCTCTTTTTCCTTCTATCTGACCTGTAAGTATCAGGTTCTCCAAGTTCTTCTTTCTCATTGCATGTCCCAGGAACTTCAGTTGTCTCTTCCTGATGCTCACTATTAATTTTCTTTTCGTTGCCATTCTTTTCAACACCTCATCGTTGCTCGCATCCTCGGTCCACAATATTCGCAGCATCCTTCTATACAACCACGTTTCCGCTGCCTCAAGTTTTGTCCACATTTTCGATGATATTGTCCAGCATTCACTGCCGTATTGAAGAGCTGACATCACATAGCAATCTAGCGCTCCCGTTTTTGTTTCTAGTGAAATTTTCTTCTGTCTTAGTAGTTTACTCAGCTTCTGGAACACGCATTTGCCATGCCAATTCGCCTTTGGATCTCTGTGTCGCACTTTCCATATCCAGTTAGAACACTTCCTAGGTATTTAAATCTTTGTACTTGCTTGATTCTGGTATCCCCCACATGTATTTGTCATTTTGGGTTGCTCTTTTTGCTGATGACCATGCATTCAGTTTTCTTAAAGTTTATTTGTAGTCCTTTTTTGTTACTCTCCAAAGCTACCTTCTTTAGAAAGTCTTGTAGTTTTCCTTCCGTATCTGCAATCAGCACTGTATCATCTGCATACCTTATGTTGTTCAAGTTGTGGCCTCCAATAACAAATCCTGGAATCTAGGGTCCTTAAAATATTCTCGCTGTTCAAGTTGAATAGATCCGGTGAAAATACACATCTTTGTCTTACGCCCCTTTCTATCTTTGTAAATCTGCTGAAATCGTTACATGTCCGTATGCAGGCAGTTCGCTGCCAGTATAGATTCTTGATTACTCTGATGTCTTTCCCAAAGATGTCGAGGCTGCTGAGCATCTCCATCAATTCTTTGTGTCGTATTTTGTCAAATGCCTTCGCATAATCAATAAAACATAGGTACAAGTCCTTCTTCCTTTGTATTGCCCTTTCAGTAAGCATTCTAATCATAAATATGACATTCCTTGTTCCAGTGTCCTTGACAAACCCGCACTGTTCCTGTCCTATCTCTGGCCTGATTCTGCTTCTCGCTCTATTCATCAGGATTCTGACAATCAGTTTTGTAATGTGACTCATTAAGCTCATAGTTCTGTGTAGTTCGCACTCGTTTGCACCTGGCTTCTTCGGCAGTGCTGTACATATCGACTTGCATAAGTCGTCTGGTATTATTCCACTATTATAAATTTTGTTTATTATTTCGGTAATTCTTTCGATGCTGAATTCTTCCAGGGCTACCAGCAGCTCTATTACGATGCGGTCTAAACCAGCTGCTTTGTTCATTTTGGCCATTGCAGCTTCCAATTCGGATTTGAATATTTCCGGTTCATCCTCCTTCTTGTGTATTCTTGGTTGCTCTCTGCTGTCACAAAAAAGATCCTTTATATACTCTTCCCATCGCTGAAGTATTTCCTCTTTCTCCAATATTATCATTCCATCCTTGGATTTTATGCATCCTGTTGAGAAGCAGGTTTTTTGTCCTGTCACTTCTCTTATCTCTTTATACATCTCTGCTTTATTGGTCCTGCTCATTCTCTCTACCTCTGTGCATTTGTTGTTGAGCCATTCCTCTTTAGCCTGTTTGCATTTGTTCCTAACCTCCCTGTGTAGTTTCCTGTATTCTCTTTCATGTCTTGGCGTTATTTTTTGTCTCCTTTGCATCATGTCGAGAATCTCTTCAGTCATCCACTCGTTTTTTCTTCTTCGTCTGATTTCCTTTGGGGCAATGTTGTTCGCTGATGTCACCATTGTTTCCTTTAGTGACTCCCATTTTGAGTGTCCTTTTCTAATTTGTTCTTCATATTTCTTTTTCACACTGTTAATATATTCTTTTTGCAAGTTGAGGACATTCACGACCAAAAACAAAAATAGCATTTCCACTACTGCACACAATTTCTTTGACCATTTTAACATCGTTGGATATAATGGAACCAAGAGAGATGAAAGAGGTTTTCAACAGCCAAAATATATATATATATATATATATATATATATATATATATCTGTGTGTGTGTGTGTGTTAAGAAAGAAAGAAAGATAGAAAACAAAAAAGAAAGTAAGGAAATTAATAAACTAAGTTAGATATATATGTACTACGATAAATAGATAAATAGATAGATATGAACAAACAGATAGATAGATAGATAGATAGATAGATAGATAGATAGATAGATAGATAGATAGATATAGATATTTCACGACTGAAATGAAATATTTTAACTGCAATATTTCTAACATGACGCAATAAAGCTAGAAAACAAATGTGACTCAGCAATTCGTTTTGTCTCTTGAGAAGTTGACTAGAAATTGAAAGAAAGATTTTTTTATGCTCATGGTCAAAACGAAGTTATCTGATTCCCTAGCAAATTTATGAACAATACTCAACGGCGTGGTCTATAAGTAGACAATCGTCTACAAAGAACAGGTCGTGAACAGTTCATCCAGTTGTCTTGGTTTTTTTTCATTGGCGCTTTGTTTAGAAATCACTTGTCCTAAAATCAAAGCTAACACCATTTTTTTAATCATCTCACCCCAAGCAAGGCATTCCACTGCCACTATTGCGCATGGGGCTACATAGGGGAAGGTAAAGAGTGGTTAGACATAGGGAATGTCAGGAGGAAGGTGACAGATGAGTAAGGATACCGAGGATGAGGGTTGGGCAGATGGGAAGAGTGTTTGATAGAATGGGAGCAGGTTAGTGTGTTAGAAAGAGTCTATTGACCTTACATTTACACTCCTGGAGATTGTAGCCGTCGGGGAAGCAATCGTGTGGAAGAGAATTCCACAGTCGGGAAGTGCGAGGAAAGAAACTGTTGGAGTAGAAGTTACGGTTGCATTTTATCGGTTTCACTGTAAAAGGGTGGGATCTAGTTGCTAATCTAGTATCTCGTTCAAATTCGTATTTAGGGGGCACCAGTGATCTAAGTTCATCGGAGCAGAAGCCGTGAAAGTATATATAGAAGAGACACAGGGAAGCCACGTCGCGCCGGTGGGAGAGAGACTCCAGGTGGTCTGCCAAGTCGTTATATATCACATTACAGACCCTCCTCTGAACCTTATCGAGAAGCTCGAGTTGAATAGCAGGAGCACCCGACCAGATATGGCAACAGTATTCAATGCACGGGCGGATGGTAGATTTATATATGTGCAGGATAGAATTAGACGGAAAAAACTTCCGGGCCCTACACAGAGAACCGACTTTCATAGCAGAGGATTTAGCAATGGATTCGATATAGTCATTCCATTTGAGGTCCGCTGAAAGTGTGAGACCAAGGAGGCGTAGTGTTTTACTCTCTGGGAGGCAAGCCTGGTCCATGCTAATGGGAGGTAGGTGAGATTGTCGATGATGGTTAATTGAGAGTAGCTTCGTTTTAGAAGCATTAAAATTTACTAGCCATTTCTTACCCCAGTCCAATATGGATTGGAGGTCTTTTTCAATCACGGTTGCGAGGTTAGCTTTGACGCCTACACCAGATTTTTGTAGGAGACGAGTGTAAACTGTGGTGTCATCGACGTACAAACCTATTTGGGCTCTTATGGAATCAGGGAGATCATTAATGTATATCAGGAAGAGTGTAGGACCTAAGATGGAGCCTTGAGCGGTACCTGCGTTTGTATGGTAGTTCTGGGAGACATGTCCGTTTAATACCACCTTCATTGTGCGGTTAGAGAGGAATGACTGGATTAGTTCAAACAAATGTCCAGTTATACCATAGCTCCGCAGTTTACATAGAAGACCAGCATGCCAAACTCTGTCGAACGCCTTAGATATATCCAATGCAACGGTTCGGGCTTCGCCATTCCTGTCGAGTGCCTGGTATATGTACACGGTGATGGTCGTTAGCATATCAGCAGTTGACCTGGTGAAACGGAAACCATATTGCTTGTCCGAGAGGAGCCTGTGTGCTGTGAGATGCTGAACCACCTCGGCGTTGATAATGGCTTCGAACACTTTGCCAAAGATCGGAAGAAGGCTGATAGGGTGGTAATTTGCAGGGTCAGAGGGTTCTCCAGTGTTTTTAAATATAGGAACTACAGAAGATTTCCAACAGGCTGGAAAGCAGGAAGCAGATAGGCAGAGGTTGTAGAGCTTAGAAAGGACAGAGGAGAGTTCAGGGGCACATTTCTTTAAGACTATGGTTGGGATTCCGTCACCACCGCTAGCTTTGTGAGGGTCAAATTTCGAGATTATCTTAGAGAGAAGCGAGGGTGTAATGTGGACGTCATTCAGTTGAGCATCAGTTCTAGGTGGGAAGTCGGGAGTAGAAACTCCAGACGAGTCCAGTCTCGAATTATTCGAGAATCTGCGAGCAAAGCATTCAGCCTTATCGGCTGGGGAGGTGAGGACCTCAAATTTGTTGATTAGCGGGGGTATTGTGGACTTGGTCTCCCTTAAGTACTCTTTTACAGAATCGCCAGTAGTCTTTAGCGTCGAATTTAGAGCATGAAGTGAAAAGACGCCTGTTTTGGTCCGACACGTAGTTACGATAGAGTCGGAAGAAATGATTCCGGTGAGCAATGGCAGCCGAGCAAGCGGGTGAGAACCATGGAGACGAATGAGATTTAAGCTGGAATTTCCTAGCAGGGATGAAAGCATCGATGCCAGCCTTAACCCAGGAGGAGACCTCCGATGCACATTCTTGCATGGGAAGACTAAAAACGTTGTTCCAAGGGATGTCACAGAGGAAGTCTCGAAACGAATCCCAGTCTGCTCTTTGATAGCAGTAGGATATTCTACTTGTTTGGGTATCATGGGTCGGGCGGGAGTGGAGTGAAATATTGACGGACACTACTGTGTGGTCAGAGTTTCCGAGTGGGCAGAGTTGTCTGGTAGTGCAAGAGTCTGGGATGGAAGTGAAGCAGAGGTCTAGAAGTGAGTCCCTTCCGTTAGGGTTGTCGGAGAAACGCGTGGGGAAGTCCTGTACTTGCGTAAGGGATTGGGTGATTGAAAAGTTCATGGTGTGGACACCAGCAGGGTCAGTGACAGCGTTCTTCAGCCACTTGGTGTGGTGGGCGTTAAAGTCACCAAACACGAATACATGGGCAGAGGGATGGGAAGAAATGGCTTTGTCGATATTGTCAGAAATGATGTCAAGTAACGAACAGTCAGGGGAGGAAGGAGAGCGGTAGAGAAAGAAGAGATAGCTAATCGAGCTGAGAAGTGAGAGGCGGAAGCACATGAAAGAATGATCTGGGGATTCAAAAGATGACACCCTAGCTAAGGGAAGGTGTTCGCTGACATAGACACCAAGCCCATGCATATGAACATTGGAGTCCTTCCTGAAGAGGGGAAGGTAGCCAGGAACATAGAACTCAGATGAGGGTTAGAATGGTTAAGATTAGTTTCACATAGGGTTAATATATCAGGTGAGTTATTATGGAGGAATGAATCTACGCTGAGGAAGTTGGTGCGGATGCCGCGTATGTTAGTGAAAGAGATTTAGACAGGTTCATTAACATTCGTAAATGCTATTTTCTGCATGACAGAAAAAGAGAAAGTAAATACGAGAGGTGCAAGAACAAAACCTTGTTCTGCTCCATTAGAGACAATAAATTGGTCTGCTACCTATCCGCTGGATCTAACAGAGGCCATCATCCACTGATGAAAAAATATGATGACATTATCCGTAACCTATATATATATATATATATATATATATATATATATATATATATATATATATATATATATATATATATATATATATATATATATATCATCCGTAGACAGATCACAGTATCACAGCTCACATGAGCCATCTTCAGAGAGGTTATTAAGACGTTAATACAGTAACATCAACCATCACCAACGATTTTATTTTGTTTTGATATACATCTTAGAACCAAATTAATAAAAACTAATCCAAATGTTGGAGAATTTTTGTCTTTATATTCAACTGAAATTAAAGCCAAAATACGACGTTTAGAACGGCTCATAATTAAACATAATAGACATTCATTGTCTCTTATATTTAATAGTATATGTTTAGAAAATTATATGCTGCCTCGATACATTATATATATATATATATATATATATATATATATATATATATATATATATATTGTAAAGTTTTGTAAGACCGTGAAGAAGTTCGGATAGTCAAAAGCTTCTCTGCCATTCTGAAGATGAGATTTTAATCTCGAAATATTAATGTAATAAATAGGTAATACAAACACTTCCTTACCTTCCTTTATTTCACTCAACGCATTGTGACAGCCTTCAAGACATAAGTCATAAAACACATACACACACACATATATATATATATATATATTATGCTCTCATTATGATTGAGCTCTCTGGAGAAGAAAATTTTGAAAACAGTTTCCACTTCTGCTATATGCGTGACTCTTCAGAAATGAATCGAATTCTCTCGGTGACTGGCGTGTGTATACACTGCTTATATACAACACGTTAAAATTTCCCTTCTCTAATTCCATGCGTCGATGGCTTAGGAAATAGCGACTCCGACTGACACCAAATCGGTCGAGTTTCTATCCCGGGCAGAAGCAAGTGGATGCGTCTAGCCACACTGATGAGCTGTGATACAGCGAAACAGGCTTGTATGTGGATGACTAATATATATATATATATATATATATATATATATATATATATATATATATACATACAATGCTGGAAAATGTCATTAAAGATGAAGAAAAGACTTGAAGCGAAAATGTGGTTTTATGTAGGATGCTAAGGATATCATGAATCGAACATGCAAGCAACGACAAGGTTTTGGATAGGATGGACTCGACAAGGTAACTGATACTTAATGTCAGGGAAATGCGTACAATAGGGAAGAAGAGCTTAGAGAATCTGATGCTTACGGAATGGATAAAGAGGAGAGACAAGAGAAAGAAACGCGTGACCTACTTGATGGACTTGAGCAGATGGATGGCGCAGAGGGGTTTGAGCAGGATATCAGGAGACTGAGTGTTAAGAGCTACAAGGGATAGGAAGATGTAGAAGGCCATGATCGCTTATGTCTTGAAGGGGTACGGCACAAAGAAGAATAGCGGAGTAATACTTACTGTATACTTTTGCAGCCTTTATATACGTGGGGGTCCAAAAATTGTGGAAAAGGTTTGTGTACAGTTACAGTACGGAAGTGCGTTGTGGTGCAGTGGATATCGGCTCGGAGCGACACATATAGGAGCCGAGTTCGAATTCCAGTTGAATTATTGCATTCCCTTACGTGCAAATACTCTTGGGTATGGGTTGAATAACATGACATATTGGGTTCTGTAGCCATATTCGGCAACCAGTCGACCGCAGAAAATAATGGTAACCTAATGCGGGATAATAATCTGCCCAGTCAGTCATGTCTCTTTCAAGACATGATCGCCCGAGCGTGTATCATGTATGGCACTTAACTGACTGACAGTTACAACAACAGCCTAATTCACATGACCATTTCTAACAAGAAACATTATTCAAGAGCACTCTCTGAGTATCTTGATGTAACATTTGCTGAGAAACGGATTGGCCGAAGAAATCTAGTTGGTTAGCCAGCACGTTCACTTGACTTGACCTGAATGGATTTCTTCTGAGGAGGTGTAGTGAAGTACAAAGTTTATTATTCACAACCAATAAGTGCTGCTAATTTTTTTAAAAAAACTACATAACAGATGGATTTCAAGAAATTAATACAAAAAGAGATTTGTGACAAAATGTTTATCAAAGAGTGGCTGGTAGACTTCAAAACTGTGTAAATTGTGATGGACAACAGTTTGAGAGTCTGCGTTGATCAAATTTAAGCGCTTTTGTGTTATTGTCCACAACAGAATTTAATAGTCAATGTAATAATTGTATTACAACATTGTGCAAATTAATTGAAACAACATCTTTAATTTCCTAAACCATATGGATAATTTTAAACTTAATTTTTTTTCTCGGATTTAGTCATTTCAATGGTCTGCTGTAATATGAATCTATTTTAGGTATGTAGGATGGAAATTGTTAGGCCTTGAAAAATATTGCATCATCCGTGATTGCATCAGATTTTTATCCCGCCAAGATTAGTTGTTCTACGACCATTGTCTCCGATGAACACTACTCCAAGGAAGCTTACGAAAATTGTAAAGCTTTACAGAGAGAAAGAGGATATTGTTGGTGCCATTCTTTCAATTGTCAGTTGTGTCATCAAGGCTAAAAAAAACAAAACAAACTGGATCCATTAGTCCAAAATGTAAAGGAAAATGCTGTCGAAAGAAAAAAAAAGTGACGCAATAGACTTCATCAAATAAAGTGTTAAAGAATCTAAGAAGACATTATTGGTTTTGTTTCAATTTATTTGCACAAGGTGGGGTAGTAAATACAATTATATATGTAATCTTAAAAACATTTTATCACTTACTGTCTACCTACTTCTGGACCACCCTGTGTGTGTGTGTGTGTGTGTGTGTGTGTGTGTGTGTGTGTGTGTGTGTGTGTGTGTGTGTGCGTGTGTGTGTGTGTGTGTAGTCAAACATAGAGAGCCCGTAAAAGAGACAGTTTAAAATGTTTTGTCCACCCGGCCTTTCTTTGACCTTACGCAAGAGGTCACACTGCTGTTGTAACACCATCTGCATGAATATAAATGACGCTCAGAGGCCAGAAGACCTTCTGCGTTCTCTTTTTTCATTTACTTTTTTCTTTCGCTTCTCAACGACATTCAAATGATAGCCTTCCCTGTAATCAAAATGGAGTATAAATTTGCCCGCAGGCGCATACACATGAGCCCGATTTGCCATCTTTTTATTCGCCATCTTTCACGCCATCTTCTTTGTCCTGCTATCATTTCTGCCTTTTCCAGTTTGGGAATAGTGCCAGCCTGGCGCGTGGATATCCGAGAGGACTCTTCTCTTTTTCTTTTCTTTTGTTCAACGCCTGAGGATACTTGAAATTAGTCTTAATTTTGCCACCAGATCCTGGATAATCACTTTCCCTTGCAGTGTGACCTTTACATATCAGCGTTTGATTTTTACATTTCGATAGGGTTACGACTATATCAGGTTGAAACACCGGTTCCCGTACGTGAAGCAACGTCGTTGAACCTTTTCAGCACCTAAATAAGTGACCACTTAATAGACTTGAGAAGATGGATTTCACAGCTGATATCAGGATATATAAGGAGTGTCAAGAGATACAAGGAATAGGAAGATGTGGAAAGCCATGTCCTGAAAGGATACGTTACAAAGAAGAAGAAGAATACCGGAGATATGAATTCACATCTCTTCCCCCACTGGGTATGGATTAATTCGTAAGACTTCTATCAGTAAATCAATATTAACTCCAAAAAATTCTTAAAATCTAAAAATATTTTCTGACCTTGAATAACACGAAAAAGGTTGATAAACCGTAAAAAGCAAATCAATCAATCAAGTACACATAGTTGTTTCTAATTTGATGAGAACTTGCGAACATTTCATCATACAGTAAATATTATATCCGATATCATAAGTGTCATAAATTTTGTTTACAATTCAGTTAGTTAAGTGCCATACGTGATACTCGCTTAGCCGATCATGCCTCGAAAGAGACATGACTGACTGGTCAGAAAATTTTCCCGCAGTAGGTTGGCATTACATTATGCGGTAGACTGATTGCAAACCAAGACTATCAAGCCCAATCTGTCAACCTATAGCTGGAGGGAAGAGAGGGTCTAATGCCTTTCCAAATGGTATTTGCGCCAAACTGAAAGCAATGAATTCAACTGGAATTCGAACTCGGCTATCCGAAATATCGTTCCGAACCGATATCCACATCCTTAATCAATTGTGAATATTTCTCAAGGGTTAGCACAGTGTGTATATCTTTCTATGAGTGGGGGTAGCTGAATAGTACAACGCCTGATTATCCTGAGGGTTGGTTTGGTTTTTTTTTTCAGTTTGATTAATGAGGTGGGCAAGGCGGCATTAGGTGTCCCATGTAGAAAGTAAAGAAACACCTTTACCCGGAAACTACCTCGATCTCAGAGTATTTCTAAAACGAATCCACTTGTTATTTTATTCGCTGATTTGATCACAACTTAACACCTTATCGTCCATATTTGGCTGTGAGGAGTGCACCTGCTATACGCTTATGTGTATAATGATTGATGCATTCATATATTTCCGCCCCTATTTTGTTAGCGTCTTGCAATCTCACCCCCCACCCCAAAAAAATAAGATTAGGTAAAATATACACGAGAAACTACATTCGCTTCCACAATCAAACTATTTTTTAATATCCTTGGTAAAGGTATGAATAAATAAATTCCCCCACCCCAGCTAAGTCTTGTATCAGTAAATCATTATTGTCGGCCAAAGTGTTCTTATAATCTAAAATATTTCCTGGCTTTAAATAACCTGAAAAGTTTGATAAGCCCTAAAAAAGAGAATAAAATACATATCGCTACAGCACCTTTACTAGTAGTTTTTGTGATGTAAACTTTAAAAAAATAATTTAACGGATTACTCTTTCTAACATACGTAAATTCCTACTTTCAAAAAACGCCTAGGTAAATCTGCCTATAATGTACTGTAAATATATATTTGTCTATATTTCTGAAATGAGATAGTATTTACACTGTTTACATTATCTGGACTATGGTCCTCATCTTTGTTACTATTTCTACGACGTTTCGGCCTTCGTAGGCTCCAGCCTTCTTCAGGTGCTAAGAATTTCGAACCGAAACCTTTATTAAAATCAATGAGGTATATCATTCTCATTTCTTGCATGAAACCTATTTTGGTAGTCATGAGTTATCTCTCTCTAACAGGACTTATAAGTTACTTGTTCATCACTGCTGTACCCTGGTATTGAACACACAACTATTCGAATCAAGTCACTGGAACTAACTAACATCTATATCGCCTGGGCCATGCATCCAAGAACAACTGAATTTCCGGGACTTAAAATCCTAATGTTCAGTAACCATTCTTTTACCAGATTTTAAATGTTAATGGTTTTCTCTAGTATTTCTTGCCAGAGCTCATTTTTACACTGATAATTTTCTCTGGCAAACCGTATTACTGGTTTCCAAATTGTATTCGTCTCTATGCTTGGTCGGCTTTGGAAATTTTTGTAGCCTAGTGTATGTGCTGATTCCTTAAACTTACGTAGTTTCCAGTGGTGTTCTCTATCTATTGTTTCAACTTCATCCCATAGGGATTTCTATGCTTGGATGGCTTAGAAGATTTTTGTAGTCTAGCATATGAGCTGATTCCTTAATTTTATATAGTTTCCAGTGGCGTTCTCTATCTATTATTTCAATTTCATCCCGTAGCAGGCGGTGATCCCCTTTCTCCTTCCATATGTGGTCAGCTACACCTGATTTTTCCATCTCGCCTCTTGTTACGGCCTTGTGATGTTCTTTTAGTCTTATTTATAAGGGCGGCCTGTTTCTTCTTTATATTTCTTTCCACAGCTACATTGAATGGCAGACACACACTCCTTACTCATGTCCTCCACTATTAGGGGGTCTTACTCAGGAGAGGTACCCGCAAAATGTAGAACCACTTCTGAAGATCATCCTGATGGTATATGGACAACAGATTTTTTATATTTTCTCCGATAACCACTTAACATAGTGTAGATAGACAGAGGCCGTTTTTTGAGAGTTGTTATCCTCATGCAGCCTCCCTTTCGTGTATGTTGATGTTGTTGTCATGTACCTGGAATAATTGCTTCGTTGTAGGGTACTGCTTATACTGACCATTTCCTGTTCGTATGACTCTGGATCGCCACTTATGACTTTTGCTCGATGTTGAAGGCAATGGACAATCCCTTTCTTTACATTGAATGGGTGATGAGTGTTGAAGTTGAGGTATTGTCCGGTTAATGTTGCCTTACGGCATACGGATGTCTTGAACCCCACGTCTGTTCATGTAATTAGCAAATACAGGAATGCCAGTTTGTTGTGATTTGCTTCTTCCATAGTGAACTGTATGGATGATTTTATTGAGTTCACATGGTCCAGTAGCGTCTGAACTTCCTCCTGGTGTGATCAGAGTATGAAGTTGTCATCAACGTATCTCAGCTATAGAGTTGGCTTTAGAGCTATGTATCCCAATGCCATCTCTTCAAAATATTACATCTATATGCTAGCCAGCGATGGTGATAATGCTGGGTCCTTTGCTAAGCATTCATCCAGCCGATTTATGTCTGATCCCAATCCGAAGTGTGTTGTTTGTGTGTAAAAATTTAGCACCTCCATCAGGTTATTTAGTGGAATTCTGGTACGTTCTCCTAAGGATGAGTCCTAGGTCAGTGTGTCCCTGACTACCGATAGTGCCTCCATCTTGGGTACCTTGGTGAACAGATTCGCTACATCCAGTCTCACCATCTGGTTGCATTCCTTTGATAAGTTCCATGAAGTGGGCGGAGTTTCCAACATATGAGGTTATTTTCCTATCAGTGGGTCAATTATTCCTACAAGGAAATGCCTAGGCTGCTAACAATCGGCCTGGGCGGAATACCGTCTTTATGAATCCTAGGTGGATCATACATGTAAGGTAGTTTGCTGTAACGTTGAGACAACTGCCTGTATATCCTAAGCTGGAAGTAATCATTGTTTTTGATTAGGGTCTGCAACAGCTGTCGCTCTATTTTCAACGTGGGGTCTTTCTTTACCTTGCTAGGCCTAATTTTTCTATCTCCCTTCGAGTTACAGCCTTGTGATGTTCTTGTAGCTTTACCTTAAGAGGACGGCCTGTTTCTCTTTTATATTTATTTCCACAGCTACATGGAATGGCGTATACACAGTCCTTAGTCATGTCCCCCACTGTTGGACACTTCTAATGAGGTCTTCCAGTTTCTGGTGTATTCAGTTTTGTCCATCACTACATTTGCACTGCCTTTGTCAGCTGTAATACGATGGTGTTTCCATTCCTCTGTAGGACCCTGATTGCTAGCCCCTCCTCTTTCGTAATCTTTGATTTGGGGGCTTGGCTTTCTTTAATGTCTGTCTCACTTTTCATCTCAGTTCATCTGACTGAGCTGAGCCTGAGGGATGTTCAAGGCTATTTCCTAGATACGGGCAATGGTGTCTAAGTATGGTATTCGCCTGAGGGTTGTTGTGAAGTTGAGACCCTTCTTCAACACTGACTCTCCGCCTGGCTTCACAGGTGGGTGACGGACCTCATTTTTCTCTTTCAGATGTTTTAATCTATTTAGTTTTCATACTTGGCGGACTTTAACTGCATCGAATTCTTGCCAGAAGAATTTGTCCAACTCGTGCCGGATTTTCTTTTTCGATCTTCATCAGAGATCCTGCTGAGGAATACTTCAAGCCTCTGGCAGATATTAAAATGTAATTTTTGTTTCATGTATCGGTTGTAGTGGATACGTTCTCGGACCACGGCGTGTCCCTCTTTTTCTGCGACCAGACAGATTCTCCTTGAATTGACAGTAAGTCTTAGTGCCATCTTGCAGGGATGAGTCGTAGTTCCCTGCTTTGATGTAGGAATGTCAAGGGTAGGACTTTTCTATTTGTATCTATATTTTTGGCTTATTGTGTCCGTACAAATCCTTCAGTATTTGTCTATGTTTCTGAGATGAGGTTACAGAACATTAGGTTTATAAGGCCCAGAGATTCAGTTGTTCTTTGCCCAGTGGATATAGATGTTGGTTAGTTCCAGTTGTGAGTTCAGTACCAGGAACAGCAGTGTCACCACAGGTCACTTAGAGTGTCCGGTTAGAGGAGGATAACTCATGACTGCCAAAACAGTCTTCACGCAAAAGATGAGAATGGTATAACCCAGTGATTGTAATATAGGATTCGGCTCGAAATTCCTTGCACCTGAAGAAGTCCGGAGCACACAAAGGACGAAAGGTCGTAAAAATGACAAGAAAGATGAGAACAATAGCCTGAATAATGTAAATACTTTACCTATCTATCTATCTATCTATCTATCTATCTATCTATCTATCTATACCTAAATTCCTCTTTAAAAAAGACCACGCAAATGTGCCTATAAAGTAATATATATATATATATATATATATATATATATGTGTGTGTACTATATTTATATAGGTAAAGAAGATCCGCCGGTTAAGCTACCATTTTTTCAATCTTTTTGATTTCGTCATGCACTTTCGCAAAATCAACCATATTAGTGTAACCGTCTGACCTTCCCTACCTAAATATCTAAACGGTCTACATTTTGAATCTTCAAACATGTACTGGGAATTTTCTTATACAACTGTTTACTGGTCTAACATTTCGATAATTTTTTCTTAAGGTGGTCCTGAGCTTTCGGCTCACATGAGCCATCTTCAGAGAGGTTACAGGGACGTTAACATAAAAAAATCAAAATTTGATCTTGTGTTGACATAAAGCTTTGCTAAGCAACAAATAGCAATCGCAGTTCGTAAATTTGTAATGCGGCTCTATGACGTTGGAGAATTTTTGTCTATATTTTCACCTGAAATTATTGCCAAAATACGATGTTGAGAACGGCTCATCATTAAACATAATAGACATTCATTGTCTCTTATATTTAACGCTATATATATATATATAGTTACTTTTCATAAATGAATTGAGTTCTACCTGTGACTGTAGTGTGTATACATCGCATATACATTACAAGCTAAAGCTTCTCATCTGATTCTATGGCTTAGGAAGTAGGGGCTCCGACCGACACCAGATCGTTTCGGTCCCGGCTGAAAGCAAGTGGAGGTCTAGCCACACTGATGAGCTGTGATACAGCGAAGCAGGCTTGTGTGTGGATTACTAATATATATAATTCATTTTTTTTATTTAAAATTAATATAGTTTACATTGCAACAAGGAAATTTCTGTTTCGAAATTTTATGACTTTTGCTACAATAAACAAACATTGTCTGATAATAGGTAAAATCTCGAAACAGAAAATTCCTGGTAGCAATTATATATATATATATATATATATATATATATATATATATATATCCTGGTAGCAATTATATATATATATATATATATATATTAATTATAAATAAAAAAAATAAATGTATTATGCACTACAATATTTGTTGTACTGAGCAATTTCTTTCAAAAAAGTAAATGCCATAGAACTAGGAATTCTAAAATTGTTGGTTTTTTTAACCTGGAGATATATATATATTGATTTGGGTGGGAAATTTTCTCCGTGCAACTGACACGAGTATTCTGATATAGGTTTTTATTGAGAATTAAATATAATAGAACAAACTTTTTGTAGACTAAAATTAGGATTTGAGGATAGTATCCGTTCGTCACTAACCGAATGCCGTATTAGCAATTTTTCTGACTTGGCAACATTGGTGAAGGAAGAGAATACATAGAAAAAACAACTCTCTCTCTCTCTCTCTCTCTCTCTCTCTCTCTCTCTCTCTCTCTCTCTCTCTCTCTCAGAGAATCCGCCTAAGAATCACAAGATATAATGTTTATTAGAAAATGTGAAAAAAATCGAACTGTATATCATATCTGTGTGCTAATGATGAGTCGACAGAGGTCAAAGCAGAACAAAGAATGACCAGGAAAAAATGACTCTTAGACAACTCACAATGGATTTTTGCCAAAACAAAAAGTCTTTTTAATACACAAAACTACAAATTTACACTGAGAATAGAACTCAAACAGCTAAGCCACTTATGCGACCATCTTCAAAAAGAAACCAACAACAAGAATGGCTACATTATAAGACGGAATGTTCTCAATCTAACTAAAAAGACCTTCAAACATCCAGTTGCGGAAAAGAAAAGAAAGCAGAAGTTAAACTCCTATATATAATAAGGAAAACTGTGTTTTTTTTATTTTTTGTTGTGTTTTTTGTTGCGTTTTTTGTTTTCTTTTTTGTTTTTTGTTTTTTTTTTTGTTTTTTTTTGTTTTTGCTTTGGTACAACAAGCAGACTTGGTGGGTAGCTCAGAATTTAAAAACAATTATTTGGCCTGTTAGCTAATACTGTTTAAGACACAACATGAGCCCTCTCTCGTCTTGAGAAATTTTTAAGATAGATCTGGAATGAGAGTAGACTTACGCCTAAATTTGAAACGAGCTTGGAAGTTTAACTTAACAAGTTGTGTAGTCATTAGCCAGGATTCAGTTTTCGTACTACATTCTGCTCTTGTAAATAAAAATTATTTCCTGCTATATGAATTTTCTATGTGTGCATGGTTAGTCCCGTAGTCTTTTGACCCCAAATGTAAGAAAAGATTGAGAAAGCTGTTTTAATTGATAATTTAATGATGGGTTTACCGCTATGTCCTCTTCGTTTTTTATTTTATCATCCAGTGAAGTGTTAGAAGACTTCGTAATGGATGAAGTTCTTTTCATTTTAAGTGCTATGTCCCTTCAGGACGTTGGCAATCAAGGCTTGCTAAAACTTCCTATTCTTTGTAGATCTCCGGACATCACAGAAGCGGATATAATGTATGAGACCTAAGGAAGGATGTTAATATATAGTAAATCCAGAAGGATTACTTTAGTTCTTAATGAAAACAGGAAACCGTCCACCACTTTATTCCCAGTAGAATTCTGTATGAATCAGTCAGTCATTAATTGAAGAGACACGATCGCTCAAGTATGCATCACTCATGGCATCCAAGAAAGGGATTTAATATGTAGTAATCCTAGGGTGATCACTTTGGTACTTTTTGACAATAAGAAACCGGACCCCCACTTTATGCCCAGTAGAATCCTGTATGAATCAGTCAGTCATTAATTGAAGAAACACGATCGCCCAAGTGTGCATCACTCATGACATCCAAGAAAGGGATTTAATATGTAGTAATCCTAGGGTGATCACTTTGGTACTTTTTGACAATAAGAAACCTGTCTACCACTTTATATCTAGAAGAACCTTATATGAATAAGTCAGTCATGAATCGAAAATAGATATGATCGTCCAAGCGTGCATCCCACATGGCACCTAATGAAGTATATTAATATGTCATAAAATAATATACAATTCTGGTGGGAGGATCAATGCAGTCCTTATTGCCTATTGGAAACCATTCCCCACTATATATCTGTAGAATCACATGAATTTTGTAATTAATAGATCAGTCATGAATAGACATGAATGTCCAGCGTGCATTACTCATGGCACCTAAGGAAAGAAGTTAGGATGTGAAAAATAAGGGAGGTTATAACTCTATTAATCCTTGACTTCAATAGGTTAAGATTGTTGTTATCAGGAAAACAAGCAGGTGGGAATTAATTTCTCAAAATAGCATTTTTAAGGGAGGGGTTGCCTGCGTGAAACTTGAAATACGGACGGAGCGATACTGTGGATACGGCATGGCCTGTCCTTGCTGTAAATGCTCTGCAAATAAAGAATGGAAATAGTAAAAATGTAAAGATAAACTTGTAACGTTTCGTATGTAGAAAAGAGGTTGCAGTGTGGGAAATGCACCATGCCTCCCACGAAAAGAGATTCCATTTCAACGATAATGTAGTAAATGCATGCAAAGAATGTTTGGCGTCCAAACGCACAAATAAAGTCGTAACTCGATGACAGTAATCTATAGGAATACAGGGTCCCTGTTTTAACTGATTTAAACACTGGTTGATTTGGATTAATTTAAACAGTGTTTAAAGACTTTAATTCAGAAAGAAAAGGTTATTTTAAAGTCGGACGTTATTTTCTGAACAACCCGGTCAGGCATTAAACGTCAGTCATGATTGACAGTTTTTGTTATGACCCAGACTAAGATGAAAACTACGAATTCATACGTGTTTAGCATGTTCTAATACATTTTCTGCTGCCGCTGTCAACAATTGGCAGTGATACTTTTACTGTGAAATGTGAAGATTTTAGTTTAAGCTATAAATCAACTCATATTTTTCAATTACCTGAGACAGATACAACTGGAAAAGATAGATTTCAATTTGTTTATATATATATATATATGCAGACATGAAAATAAAATTAAATTAGAAAAAAAAATAGATTTCAATTTGTTTATATATATATATATGCAGACATGAAAATAAATACCTATTATCACAATTCATACCAAACGGATAAAAAAAGAATCTCTGCCATAGTAAAATTAATAATTAATAAACACTAACAAGCATTACAAATTAGAATTTCTACCATTTAAATATATGCAACCACAAAAAATAATAAACACAAGCCAATAACCAACTTTAAAACAAAAAATAACAATACAGCCTTAAATAAAATAATAGCAATTCTTACCTACCATAGTTTCACACAGAACCCATCAAAAGTACATATGTACGTACGAGAAATCAACAACTATTCGCGCGTCGACGTTGACATCGCTACACCATTGGAATACGCCGATCGAATGAGTATGTATGTGTGCACATATACATATATATACCGAACCCAGCACGATTCGCATTTTTTTTAATCATTTCACCCCAAGCAAGGCATCCCACTGCCACTATTGCGCTTGGGGCTACATAGGGGAAGGTAAATAGGAAGAGTGGTTAGATATAGGAAATGTCAGAAGGGGGAGTGATAGATAGTTGGGTGGGTGGGAAGAGTGTTTGAAAGAATGGAAGTTAGTTTGTTAGGAGGTGTCTATTGACCTTACATTTAAACTCCTGGAGATTGTAGCCGTCGGGGAAGCAGTCTTGTGGAAGGGAAATCCACAGTCGGGAAGTGCGAGAAAAGAAACTGTTGGAGTAGAAGTTGCGGTTGCATTTTATCGGTTTCACTGTAAAAGGGTGGGATCTAGTTGCTAATCTAGTATCTCGTGCAAATTCGAACCTAGGGGGCACCAGTGATCTAAGTTCATCGGAGCAGAAGCCGTGAAAGTATTTATAGATGAGACACAGGGAAGCCACGTCGCGCCAGTGAGTGAGAGACTGCAGGAGGTCTGCTAAGTCGGTATCGATCACATTACAGACCCTCCGCTGTACCTTGTGTAGAAGCCCAAGGAGAATAGCAGGGGCACCCGACCAGATATGGCAACAGTATTCAATGCACGGGCGGATGGTAGATTTATAAATGTGCAGGATAGATTCAGACGGAAAAAACCTCCGGGCCTGCACAGAGAACCGACTTTCATAGCAGCGGATTTAGTAATGGATTCAATGTAGTCATTCCACTTGAAGTCCGCTGAGAGTGTGAGACCAAGGAGGCGTATTGTTTTACTCTCTGGGAGGCAAGCCTGCTCCATGCTAATAGGAGGTAGGTGCGATTGTCTATGATGATTAATTGATAGTAGCTTCGTTTGAGAAGCATTAAACTTTACGAGCCATTTCTTACCACAGTCCACTACGTATTGGAGGTCCTTTCCAAGCTCGGCTGCAGGGTTAGCTTTGTCGCCCGCACCAGATTTTTGGTCGAGGCGAGAATATATGTGTATGTTTATGCAAGCCTCAGTGACCGAACGCGCGTGCGTGTGTGTGTGTGTGTGTCCTTGCGCGCGTTGGTGGGTGTACAAATGTATATATATATATATATATATATATATATATATAAACATAGAAATTTCCATGTCGCAATGTAAAATTGACATAACCATATAATTATATTATATTATATTAAGCTCTACAATACTCATTATATTGAGCACTGTTTATAATAAAATAAATGCCAGAGCACACAAAATATAAAAAAATCCTTGAGTCCTCTTCACTTGGAATTATATACACACACACACACACACACACACACACACACACACATATATATATATATATATATATATATATATATATATATATATATTACGCTCTCACACACTGATTGGGCACTCTGGAAGAATTGTAGGCTTTGAAAACAGTAGCTACTCGAGCATCCACGCATCGTTCATTCAGTAATGAATTAGAACACTCTCAGCTACTGTCGTGTGTACATTGTACATAAGACGCTAAAAGTCTAACTGCTTCTACTGAGTGCCCATAGCTCAGAGGTAGAATAGCCAGCTGACGTCGATTCGGTCGAGTTTCAATTCTAGTTAAAAGCAATCGGATTTCTAACCGTACTGATGATCTGTGAAACAGATCTGTCTGTGGATGACTGTGTAGTTAGGCAGCAAATCTTCTTTTTTAAATAAATTTGCAAACATTGTGTTTGCATTTTTTAATAAAATCCGTTCACACTCACGGATAAACTCTCGTATATTATCATTGAAAGATGTCAGAAATGAGCTGTAACGTTTACAGATGTTATTATCATTCATTTCTCAATGTACCCAAGTACTTTCAATCTCTTTCCGAGAGCATCTTCAGGGTTGAGAGTTATGGTAACAAAAAATAACCTCAAAATTGTGTTACTAAAAATTACTGTAATTTTATTCTGCTTCAAATAAAAATTGATAATTGATAAGTTACTTAGCGTTCATTAGAACGTGAAAATTATCCAAAATGAATTTTTTCATATGTTGTAATGGTATGGTCATTCACATGCTATCTTCTTCTTCTATGTGCCCTGTCCTTTCAGGACGTAAGCGGTCAGGTCATTCCACATCCCCCTATCCCTGGTGGCTCTTAGCACGCTTTCTTCTGTTACACCACGCAACCACCGTTCCGTCATCCACCTAATCAGGTCCTTCAAATATGTTATCCGCTGCTTTCCCCTGTCTCTTTTTCCCTCTATTCAATTACTTCAAGTTTTTCCTTCATCTTTGATGATATTGTCCAGCATTTACTGCCATATTAAAGAACTGACATCACATTGCAATCCAGTACTCTCTTCTTTGTTTCTTTGTTTCTAGTGAAATTGTCCTCTTTCTTAATACTTTACTCAAATTTTGGAATTCTTCCTTGGCCAAGCCAATTCGCCTTCGGATCTCTGTGTGGCGCTTTCCGTCTTCTGGTAGAGCACTTCTCAGGTATCTAAATTTTTGTACCTTCTTGATTTTAGTATCCCTCACCTGTATTTGGCATTTTGGGCGGCTCTTTTTACTTATGACCATGCATTCGGTTTTCTTGCGGTTTATTTGTAATCCTTTTTTGTCACTCTCTTCAGCTATCTTCTGTGTGAGGTCTTGTAGTTTCCTTTCCGTCTCTGCTATCAGCACTGTATCATCTGTGTGTCTTACGCTGGCATTACATCTAAGGTCCTCAGAATAGTCTTGCTGTACAAGTTGAACCGATCCGGTGAAAAGACACCTCCTTGTCTTACGCTCCTTTCTATCTTTGTATATCTGCTGAATTTGTTACCTGTCCGTATACAGGCGGTTTGCTGCTATGTCTTTCCCAAATATGTCGACGCTGCTGAGCATCTCTATCAATTCTGTATGTCGTATTTTGTCGAATGCCTTTGCATAATCGATAAACCATAGATATATGTCATTCTTCTTCTGTATTGCCATTTCGGAGAGCATCCTAATCATAAATATGGCATTCCTTGTTCCAGTGTCTTTGACGAACCCGCACTGTTCTCCTCCTATCTCTGGCCTGATTCTGCTTCTGGTTCTATTCATCAGAATTCGGATGATCAGTTTTGTAACATGACTCATTAAACTGATTGTTCTGTGGAGTTGGCTCTCGTTTGCATCTGGCTTCTTAGGCAGTCCTATGAAGATCGACTTGCTGAGTTCATCTGGTATTAAACCTCTATTATAAATTTCATTTTTATTTATGTAATTGTCTCTATGCCGAATTCTTCCAGGGCTATCAGCAGCTTTATTGCAATGCCGTCTTTGTTTCTATTCAGTTTGGCCATTGCAGCTTCCACTTCAGACTTTAATATTTCCGGTCCGTCCTCATCGTTGTGTATTCTCGGTTGCTCTCTCTTGTCGTGGAAAAGACCTTGCATATATTTTTCTTATCGCTGGAGTATTTCCTCTTTCTCCAATATGATCGTTCCATCCTTATCCTTCGTATAATCAATAAAACATAGGTACAAGCTCTTCTTCGTTTGTATTGCCCTTTCGGCGTTTATGGCGTTCCTCGTTCCAGTGTCCTTGACGAACCCGCACTGTTTATGTCCTATCTCTGGACTAATTCTGCCTCTCACATCCTTAGATTTTATGCATCCTGTTGAGGAGCAGGTTTTTTATCCTGTCAGTTCTTTTATTTCTTTATGCATGTCTGCTTTATTATTCCTGCTCAGTCTCTCTACTTCTGCACATTTGTCATTGAACCATTCCTCTTTAGCCTACCTACATTTGCTCTTTATTTCCTTGTGTAGTTTCCTGTACTCCACTCTATGTCTTTGACATCTTTTTTCTGTCTCCTTAGCATCATATCAAGAATCTCTTCAGTGTTCCACTCGTTTTTTCTTCTGTGTCTGATTTCCTTTGGAGTAATATTATTTGCTGATGTCGCTATTGCTTCCTTTATTGAGTCCCATTTCGAGTGTTCTTTTCCAATTTAATCTTCGTATTTGTTCTTCACGCTGTTAATGTATTATTTCTGCAGGTTGAGTTCCTTCACCAGCGTGTTGTATTTCAGTTTTGGAGCTGCACTAGGCTTCTTCATTCTCCGATGTTTCATCTTTAGTTTGCAGATGAGTGGGACGTGATCGCTTCCACAGTCGGCACCTGGATAGGTTTTGCATCTCCTGTTTATGGTTATGTAGTCTATTTGATTTTTCGTGTCGCTTCCTGGGCTTCTCCATGTCCATAGACGTTGTAGGTGTTCTTGAAATCAAGTGTTAGTTATTACCTGGTCATTTGCTGTGCACCATTGGACCCATTTTTCTCCTCGTTCGTTGTAGATTCTTAATCCAAAGTTGCCAGTTGTCATACCTTCCCTCTCCTTGCCTACTTTGGCATTCAAATATCCCATGATGATCCTAATTTCTTTGCTTTTACATTGAACCTTGAGATTGTAAAGAGTGGAGTAAAAAGGTTCTATTCCTTCCTTAGTGCTTTGCGTTGCTGGTGCATAGACGACTACAACTGCTATGTTAAACGGTCTCCCTTTCAGAGAAATGGCCGTATCCCAGAATACATTTCTTCATTTCTTTGTCCAGTATTAAGCCGACTACTTTTTCGTTATTTTTGCCTCCTGCGTATATTATCCTGTGGTTGTTGCTGCTGAAGTGTCCATTGTTTTGCCATCTGATTTCGCATATTCCCAGAATATTGATGTTCGGTCTATTCATCTCCTGCTTGACATTCTCTAGTTGTCCGCATTTGTATAGCGTTCTGACGTTTCATGTCCCCAAGGTAATTCTTCCTTTCTTGCGCACAGTCGCAGGGTAATGGTCCAGAGACAACTGTGGCTCATGTCGTTCCTTCCCGGGCTAGGGACAAGTTTTGGAAAAAGTTTCCTCTTTAAGCCGTTGGTGTTAACAGTCGCCTGATGACGTTCACTTGATACCTGCTGCCCATGTCGATCCTTACCGGGCAAAAAGTTGCTTCCAAAGGAGGAAACCCTCTTCACGCTGGTAAGGTTTCATATATTTAAGTTGAAAAGCAATGACTGTGCGCGGGATAGATAGATAGTGAAGTGCTATCTCGTTGCATTCTCCACGGTGATTTATTGTGACGCTGCCTCAAGTTAGCTGGCTGCTAAGTCCTTATGAGTTCTTCCGCCCTTTGTAGTAAAAGTTGAAATAACTAGTCATCTAGGGGAAGATATGTCAATTTCCCAGATTAGCATTTTGTTACCAGTAGACAGAAAAAGCTGGAAATTTTCTTTGTATTTTCGTAATTTCTCAAAGACAAACATTTGCTATCTTTTCTTGAATAATTTCGAATGATCTTTAGTTTAAAAGACCCAAAAACACAGGGAAACAGAAGAACCGAGCGGGTGGAGGAATAGAACGCTATGCAATATTTTACATTAAAAATAAAATCTCATATATATATATATATATATATATATATATATATATATATATATGTGTGTGTGTGTGTGTGTGTGTGTGTGTGTGTGTGTGTGTGTGTGTGTGTGTGTGTGGTAATATTTCTATTACTTATAACTTAACTTATAAATGAAACCATAGTTTACTGTAACACAGAAGCGATTGTGTTCCGGTACCAGTTTATTGGTACCTCATCAGACAGTAACGAAATACAACAGCTCTTGTGTTGCAGTAAACTATGTTTTTAATATAAACACTTATAATAGAAATATTACTATATATAATATAATTACTAAGTATCTAGCACTCTTCAAATTATAAATAATTTCAACATGTCTTATAAAAATTACAGGATTTATTATAAAGCTGCAACTACTATCAATTTATAGCCAATGGAATCTAAAAACATCTGTTTTTCTATAATATATGGTGAAACATGGGAAATGGAAAAAATTTAACAAATGTTGCAAAACAGAAAATTGGAAAATTATTGTTTGAGAGAATATCTACATTAGTGATATCAAAAGATCTTTATGGAAATCACCAAACGATAAAGAAGGCGGTTGAAAATATAACAAAGTAATTTTAATGAACGGTGCTAATTAGTGCGATTATATTGACAAGACTTTCTTTGAAAGGTACAAATCCCAGGTTCACAGTTTAAAAGTGAAGAATGTATTTATTCATAATAATGATTCTTCTTGTATGTTACCCATGGTCTTATAAGCGTAAAAGGCTTACAGGCGGATAATCGAATGGCCACTATCATGTCTCGATCTGTACCTGATCGAAAATCTATGGTCAATTGTGATGTATGGAATTGTATGAAAAGGGTAAAATATATGACAAAAATGCAGAATCATCGAAAGCAATTTAAACCCCCAAGTTGAAAATTGATCCAACTGGAAAAAATATTTAAAATATTGTATAATAAAAGAAGATGTAATTAAGAAGAACAATCACAATATAAAGACGTAAGAACTTCAGAGGCTTGCCAATATATGTTTTTTATTTATTCTATTATCGGTGTTGACCAATTGGTGATGTTTTTGTCACATCGTTATTAAAGTACAAAGCGATTTTAGTTTTACATAATAACTTCAAACTGCATTTTTTCGTAATAAATCTAATAAATTTAATAAAATATATCGAAACTACCAAAACATTTAACTCAAGTTTTGTTTTGACATCTAAATTAATCGTTAAAAAATAAACAAAAGGTTTTAAAAAGCGAATAAGATTTACTGAGGTTTATGTGAATTGTATGACTTCAAAGGATAGATAGATAGATAGATAGATAGATAGATAGATAGATAGATAGATAGATAGATAGATAGATAGATAGATATGAACAGACATAGATAGATCACGACTTGAATGAAATATTTTTAACTGCAATGTTCCTATGATAAAGCAACAAAACTGAAAAACAATATGACTCAGCCATTCGTTTTGTCCCCTGAGATTCTTTTCAAAAGCAAAAGAATCATGAAAAGGGGCCGTCAGTAATTTTATATCTGCAACTGCAGTTAGCATTGAGGTCATGCTGACCTTAGGGGCAAACTTTTGGCGTTCGAATCGAACTTTAATATCGATATTCAATTTTTGAAAACTTTCCCCCAACATCCGATGAGGAAAATGCAAATTTTATCGATCGCTTTTTAAAAAAAGGTGTGGTCGGGTCGGGACGCTTATTCTTACAAAGAAGATCCAGTTGTCCCAGTGTCTTTGAATTTAAATTCCCTGCCCAAATGCCGTGAATGCAGATTTTCTAATATTTTGGATGTTAGAAAAATAAGGACGATTGATCTCCGTTCCACAAACCTTTTTGAGTCAAAGTTATTAACATGGGACAAAAGCTCCAAAAAAGAAACAAAAAAAAACAAAGCAAAGAAAAAAGAAAATAAAGACAGAAAGCAAACAGAAATAATAAAGAGCAAATGAAAAATAATAAGAAAGAACGAATGTGATAATGAAAGAAATATAGAAAGAAAGAAAATAAAAGAAAATAAATCAAAGACATAAAAGAAACAAAGAAAAAGAAAAATGTAGGAAAAAAGAAAGAAAGAAGAATTGAGGGATAGAAACAAAGAAAGTTTAAAACAGAAATGAAAAAAGAAGCAAGAAAAATAAAAGGAAATGAAAAGAGAAAAAAGAATAAAGAAAGATAGCAAGAAAGAAATAATAAAGAAAATCGTGCGGTAGGAAATTAAAAGATAAAAGATAGGAAAAATTTTAAGAGAGAAAAAGAGAGAAATTAAAGAAAGGAAAGAAAAAGGAAAAACAAAAACAAACAAGAAAAAAGAGGAAGAAAGGTTAAAAAACGAAGAAAAAGGAAAAGGCAAAATAAGAAAAATAAAAAATAAAAAATAATGAAAAATAGAAAAGATGAAAATGAAAAGATAAAAAAAAGAAAAATGTGATAATGAAAGAGAGAACGTAAAAGAAATGGAAAGAAATGAAATCAAAGTAAAAGAAAGAAAGAAAGAAAGAAAGAATGAAAGAAAGAAAGAGAAATTAAAGAATGTCAAAGGATAGAAACAAGCGAATTTAAGAAAAAGGATGAGAGAAAAAATAAACAGAAGTTAAGATAGAACACAAAATGAAAAAGAAAAGAAAAAACTTGAAAAAAAGGAAAGAAAAAATAAAGAAATAAGCAAGAAAAAATGTGAATTAAAGAAAGAAAGAAAGAAAGAAATGAGGATAAGGTGAAAAAAATTAAGAAAATTCAAAAAAGGAAAAAAGAGAAATTAAAAAGCATGAAAAAATAAAACATCAAATAAAAAATAGAGAAAAAATAGGAAAGATGGAAAGGGAAAAATAAAAGAATGAAAACATCAAAAAATTAAGAAAAGAACACAAGGGAAAAAATTTAACGAGAAAAAGAAGCAACAAAAATTTATTTAGTGAACAGAATTACATGTAAAGACCTCAATATGAAACGAAATCTATTTAAGAGAGAAAGAAAAAATGAACGAAAGAAATTGGCAAAAGAGGAAATGAAGAAAGAAAAAACAGAAGAAAATGGAATAAATTAAAAAAGAAAGAAATTGTGTTTAAAAATGTAACGAAAAGAGACAAATATAGATAATGGAAAAGTAAACCTATGGATAAAGAAAAACAATGACACAAATTTAGAGAAACGGATATTTAATAAAATTTACAACCAGAAAGAAAGAAAGAAAGAAAGAAAGAAAGAAAGAACGAACGAACAAACAAACAAACACTAAACAAGAAATGAGGAAAAACGAAAGCGGGAAGAATGAAAAAGAAATTTAAAAAAAGCAAAAACTTATGCATAACTTCCCAAAATTGATTTTCTTACCGATTTTGCTTCGACCAGAGAGGACCTGAATGACCTTACCGATTGAGAGAAAACGGAACGCCATATTGAATCTCAATGGTGTTATGAGCGTTTTAAAATATCGGAAACCCTAAAAGTATTAAAGATAGCGTGAAAACGCATTACGTATTTATTTCAACATACCTCAGCAAACTTTACATTTTTCTTTCGGAGAAACGCTTAAAGACATGAGCATTTTCTCTCTCACTCACACACACACACACACACACACACACACACACACACACACACACACATATATATATATATATATATATATAAAACACATCAAATATCGACACTGATGTCACAACTCAGTGGCGGCATTCTATTTCATTTATGAACGGAATCTTAAGGCCCGAGTATTGCGTTCAAGCATTAAACTTACAGTCGCCACTCGGTGTTAAAGTCAACATCAACAGCCTACAGGATATATATATTATAGTTTGGAACATATACAAATTATAATTTACTACAAAACTGTATATTTTGGTTCGACATCGAAAGAACAATGTCTCATCATGTAGTTATGTACAATGTCTCAGATAGTTAATAATGATGGTACCATCATTATCAACTGCCTGAGACATTGTACATGTTCTAAAGTAGAATAAAGTAAATATTCATAGCTCTATTTCTATATTGAGCACTGCTTTAAATTAATGTTTGAACGTTGTTAATATTTTCTTCGTTCTCTTTTCACTTGCATATATACACACACGATCAAAAATTTAAGACCACTTAAAAATCTTTAAAAAGAATTTTTTTTTTACAGATAGATTTTAAACTCCTCCAACTTAAGGTTACCAATACTACAATCTAAAAGGTTATGGAAACAAAAAACTACATTCCAAACATTTTATTTAGAAATTTGGTATTTGACGTTGCACTTAAACTTTTGGTGATTCTAACTATTAAGTAAGAAGAGAGTTCTACAAACAGGAAGTGCGAGAAAAAATCTGTTAGAGTAGAATTATTATTATTATTATCATATTATGATCAGACGTGTCGCTCCGGTGAAGCCGAAAGAAGTGATTCCTTTAGGCGATGGCAGCCTAACAAGCAGGTGACAACCAAGATGAACGTGGTTTACGTTTGAATATACAATTTGAGATGTTTCACCCAGATAGAGACTTGAGAGGTGCAGTCTCGAACAGGGAGATTAAAATCATTGTTCCAAGGGACATCACAAAGAAAATCACGGAACGAATCCGCTCGTTGATAGCAGTAAGACATTCTGCTGGAAAGAGGTTCTTTGATGAAGGGGAAATAGAAAGAGACACCATATCATGATCAGAGTTATCAATAGGACAGAACTGGATAACAGGTCAAGAGTCTTGGATAGAAGTAAGAAAGAGATCTACAAGAGAAGCGTGTCCATTGTGGTTACTGGGGAAAGACGTGGGGAAATCTACAACTTGCGTGAGAGACTGAGTGTCTGAGAAGTTCAGCGTTTGAACTCAGGATCAATGACGGTGTTTTCCAGCCATTAGCGTCACCTAACACAAAAAGCGGCCGAAATGTGGTTCTACAGAAGGATGCTACGGATATCGTGGACTGAGCATACAAGCAACGACGAAGTGTTAGAAAGAATGGCAACAAAAAGGAAATTGATGCTGAGCATCAGGAAGAGAAAACTGAAGTTCCTGGGACATGCAATGAGGAAGGAGAACCTGATACTGACTGGTCAGATAGAAGGAAGGAGAGACAGAGGAAGGCAGCGGATAACATATCTGCAGAGTCTGATCAGGTGGATGACGGAACGGGGGTTGCCAGGAGCAACAGGAGCAAACATACTAAGAGCCACAAGGGATAGGGAGACGTGGAGATCCATGATCGCCTACGTCCTGAAGGGACAGGGCACATAGAAGAAGAAGAACACAAACAGAAAGACGAAGACACATGGACTGGAGGTTCAAGAGAGGTCTCCAGGGCCAGAGTGAGATAACTAGGCTGATATAAACAATCTAGCGTTGGAACCGAGCCTTTTATTTAGCCCACAGGTTTAAAGGTTTCGAATTCCACTTACCTTGCGTTTTCAGTCTCCGTTCATTCTCTTATAGTATTACAACTGTCCAAGTGTTTTGTTCTCTTTGCTATGACCAGAACTCACAACTCTTTTGGTAAAAGCATTTGATACTTCTAATCAAATAATTTCTCTACTCGGCAATGTGTCGTTGTGGTTAATATTCCATGATTTTGGGGACTTATAAACGTAATGATTCACTAGCGTTCAAATTACAAACATAGTTATTGTTGTATTTCTCTAGCACTCTGCGTTATTGATTTCTATATTGCATTCCTAGCAATGTTTGACCGGCATAGGAGATTTGTTCCCTAGAATATGCGCTTATTCCTTTAGTATATTCTATTAAGATTTTCTATCTAAAGATAAGTACAACAGCCAGTACGAACACCGGATATCCTGTAAATAGTCACAATACCTCATCTCACACACACACACACACACACACACACACACACACATATATATATATATATATTAAAAAAGGATTAATTCAAAGATGTTGAATGGCCATTTCGATATTTTATTAATAATTATGTCTTTTTAGGTAAAGGCCTTTTTCTAATACTTCAACGTTTTGGGGAAATTAGGTTTTTGAATTTGTCCAGCGTCTGTAATATTTTTAAAAATTTTTTTTCTTTAGTTTCTTTCTTTTTCCCTCCCTTCCTTCTTTTATCTCTCTTACCAACTTTTTTCCGTGTTGCTTTAACTGACGTCGATTTAACACGGCTGTCTGTTAATTTTTAGATACATTCTCCCCTTTTTTTTGCGAACCCAGACGATGTCAATTTTTTTCTTTTCTTATTTATTTGATTTTATTCTATCTTTTTCTTTTTCTTTTTCCTTTTCTTTTTTTTTTCCTTTTATTTTTATTTTTATTTTATTTTATTATTTATTTTTTAATTTCTTTGCAATCTATTTAAAAAGGAAAAGTAGACTAATTTTTCTCCAGTTTCTGATAGGTTTTTTCTGTTGCTGAGGTGATGTGTCGTTCCCCGTGGGGATCTTCATATCGAAATGGCCATTCAACATCTTTGAATTAATCCTTTTTTAATATATATTTGCTCTGTAATATTTTATTACATGGAGCTCTCTTCCTGTATCATTTTTTAATATTAAAATAAACTTTTAATATTAATTAGGATCGGGTTTTTGGGAATTTACCTTCCTGCTTTTTTCCCTTGGATTGAAGTATCTGAATTAATATATATATATATATATATATACATATATATATATATATATACTAGCATCATAGCTAGGCGTTTCCCGTAAAACTCAGAACATTTTAGTAGTAGGAAAAAAATCTATTTTTTTTTGTTTTGCGTAAACGTGAGTTGATGTTTTTTGTGACATTATAAAAAACATTGCCTTTGTTTTTGTTTCCAACTTACAGGGGAAAATATTTACATTTTTTGTTGACTAAACGAATTTAACATAAAAATAAAAATTATTTATTTTGTTTTAATTAGATGTTTTGTGTGACATTGTAAACAACATTGCGTTTGTTTTTAGTTCAAAATTACAGGGGAAAATATGTAAATTTTTTTTACTAAATGAATTTAACATAAAAGTAAAAATTATTTATTTTGTTTTACTGAAATTAGAAATATAAAAAACATTACGCTCTCAATTCACAAATTTTCGAAAAATATTTAAAAATGTACACATTTAATTTTAGAGGAAACGGTTACATTAATGCCATACGAATTACAGATACTTTTTTACTTTTTTTTTACATATTTTGCATTTGTTTGAAAAAACACTTTTTAAAAATATTTCTTTTGTTTCAAAATTACGGGGAAAATATTCACATTTTTTGTCAACCAAATGAAATTTTAAAACGTCGGAATAAAAATTAAATATAAAGGCTCATTTTTTTTAATAAAAAAATATTTTAGTCGCGCTTGACACGTGTGATTTGATTTCTGTGACGTATTTCAGCAACCATCTTAGATCTTATATATTTTACGGAGCAAATGTAAACAATCGGCTAAAAAAGTGAAAAAGGGAAAATTGCTGAACTTAAAACTCAAACAGTATGTGTCGACCTAGCTTTCTTGTAGATATGTGTCACTAGAAAGTTTGAATGGCGTAGCTTAAAAAATGTAGGCGTGCATAGGGAACAGTCACACACAGACGCACAGATTGCCTTCTGCACACACACACACACACACACACACACATATATATATATATATATATATATATATATATGAGGGATATAAAAAACATTTTCAAGCTTAAAGATGGCGTTCAAGTCTCAAAACTACTATCGCTGCTTAGTATTGACCTTATTATATTATGTGCTTATATACACACACACACACACACATATATATATATGTATGTGTGTGTGTGTGTGTGTGTTAAAGTAGGGTATAGAATTTCAAACAGCATTTTAAAGTTGACAAATGAAAATGTTTCATGCAAATAGATTTGATTAAAAAAGATCAAGGCTTCATCAGATCCAAAAACAAAAGAATGAAATGTATATATATATATATATATATATATATATATAGGCTTGTATGTGGATGACCAATATATATATATATATATATATATATATATATATATATATTAGTCATCCACATACAAGCCTATATATATATATATATATATATATATATATATATATATATATACATTTCATTCTTTTGTTTTTGGATCTGATGAAGCCTTGAATTCGAAAAGATACGGTTGATCTTTTTTAATCAAATCTATTTGCATGAAACATTTTCATTTTATATATGTATGTATGTATTTTTGTAAATGTTTAAATTATGGATCTTAGTACTTTTTTTCTTAAGCTGGCGTGAATTTCAACAATATAAGATACGCAGATGACACAGTACTGATAGTAGACACAGAAAAGAAACTTCAGAACCTCCTATAAAAGTTAGCTAGGAAAAGCGAAACATAAAACATAAACTTCAAGAAAACTGAACTCATGGTCATCAACAAAAAGATGACACTAAAATGTCAATTACTGATCAGGGATAATAAAATCAAACAGGAGCAAAAATTTTAATATCTAGGAAATGTTCTGACACAGGATCGAATGTGTTACAATTATATCGGAAGACGAATTGACATTGTCAAATACGCATTTCAAAAGCTAAGCACAATATTGAAAGACAGTAAAATTTCATTGAAAACAGAGAAAAGAGTACTGAACTGTGATATTTGTCTTCCTATATGACAGAGAATGCTGAACGTTCTTTTCAAATATAAAACAGATATTCGAAGGATCGGAAATCTGGTTTTACACAAAGATGCTGAGGATACCATGGACCGAATATGTAAGCAATGATAAGGTTTCGGAGAGGTTGTAAACGGAATGGATACTAATAGTTAGCATCAGGAAAAGACAGCAATGGTTTCCCGGACACGTAATGAAGAAGAAGGGTTTGGATAACCTGATGAGCTGGAGCAGATGGGTGCTAAACCGGGGTTTGGAAGAGATATCAGAGAAAAACTACTTAGGGCAACAAGAGATAGGGGTAAATGGAAGCCCATGATCGACTACATCCTTAAGGGACACGGCACACGAGAAGAAGTGATGGAAAACGATATATAATTTTTATTATTGCCACAATAAATACATTTATATGTGATATCCTTCAACGAGTTCTGAGATAAAGGAAGGATATGAAGCAACAGAAATGTGTTTCAACAGAAGGAAGCTGAGGAAGCAATGAACAGATGTGATCAACGACTAGGTTTTCGAGAGGATGGAAGCAAAAAGGAAACATACGTAATATCAAGAAAAGACAACTAAAGTTTCTGGGACATGTAACGAGGAAAGAGAACTTGAAGAATCTGATAGTCTCAGAACAGATACAAGGAAGGAGATACAGGAGAAATCAATGCAAGATATACTTGATGGGCTTGAGCAAATGGATGGCAGATCAGAGTTTTGGAGGAGTCACAAGAGAAAGGATGTTAAGAGCTACAAAGGATAGGGAGATGTGCAAGGACATGATCGACTACGTCGTGAAGGGACATGGCACATAGAAGAAAAAGTTCCGGATATGCAACATATTCAAAATTGAAATGATACCATAAAATAGTTATATCCACTAAATCGCTAAAAAACAGCATAATATGAATAAAAAAAGGCCCCAAACTTCATAAAAACGAATTTTTTCCATCAAAATGTTTATATTATATTAAGGGGAAAGATCAAAGTATTTTTAATTATTAAAAAAATATGAATCCCTTCTAACATGTTCGAAATTTTGGCAGAAAATCCTGTTTCGATTTAAGTTCGCGGATAACCAAAACGTTACGAGAGTTTACAATGGAAAACGCAATATTACATAAATCACTTTTTTCCGGTGACAAACATTAATTTGTAAATTCTAGCGAAAATCAAATAATTGTTGGATTTTAAAGAAACTTTCAGTACTCTTTTACAAATGAATGAAATTATTTTTGAAATTATTATTTTTTAAAACTCTTGGTAAAGATACTTTTTTTACATTTGTTACCCCCCACTTCACGTAAATAAATTAATAAATTCAACTTTGTCACAGAAAACGGTTTTACTAGTTAAACGTAGGACTCAATGGGGAAAATAAATCATCTATTTTCTTTTAAATTTGGCCTCTGTTTCCAAACATCTTATCCGAATAGTAAAATAAAAAATGCAATAAAACTCTGATATTATTTAACCCTCTAGGGCCATTCGTATCATATTTGATACAGTATGAAAACAAGCCTTGAAAGAAATATTTTCCTGAAAATTTTTTTAAGAGAAATATTTTATAAATTTCAAATGAAAGCAGCACTGACTGCTCAGTCAATGAATACCAAATGTTTCCTTATAGGGAAATACCAAATGTTTCCTTATAGGGAAATACTGTATCAAATATGATACGAATGGCCCTAGAGGGTTAATTTGATAAACTTTTAACGGCTTTAATAAATAATATATATTAATATATCTTTAATAAATAATATATATAAAGGAAATTCTTTTTTCGATTACAAATAAAATTTTAAAATAATTGTTTTGATTTTTTTAATTATAATAATTTATAAAGTTTCAAAAATATTTTTAAAATACTTCAAAAAGTTGTGTCAGTTAGTTTAAAATTTAATTAAGCGAAGATTATATTTAGTAATTGAAAATTATTTTTTTAGTTTAATACAAATCGTTTGGCCTTCCATTTTTTAAAATAATTTTTTCTATGTAGTTGAAGCTTTTTCTTGTATGTTAATTTCTATGTGCAAATTAAAAGGTCAGCGTTTCCTCTTCTTATTTAATCATTAAACTTTCAATTAAAACTAAAATAAAAGTTTCAAGAAAACTTGATTATTTTTAAAAATTAACATTTAAAATTTAGATATCGAAAATGAGTGGAGGTTCCTGCAGTAAAATTAATATACGGGTTTTTAACGTTCCATTTGCAAAAAGAATGTGCATGTTCTTTCAACAGCATGGAGCGCCGCTCCATTTTGTTTTCGCTGTGCATGACTATCGAAATGGACATTTCTCTAATGAATGGCTAGGGTCGATGAGCAGGCCGTGTGGCCACCGAGGTCACTAGAACTCACACCCTTGGAGTTTGTTTCTTACGAGTTATTATTAGTTGCGTCCAAGGAATATTAAAAAAACTTAAACAAAGAACTAAATATGAATGCTGTAAAATGACAGAAGAAACTCCACATATTAATGGACTATACAGGAACATAATTGAAATGTGTTTTGAAAAAGAAGCAGGACATTTTGAGCAAAACATATAACTAAAAACTAGAAAATAAAAAAAGCTTGCGTAATTATACTTTTAGCAAATTATACAACTGATGCGTGAATTTTGCCTTACCTTGTATACGTATATCAAAATTTTGATAATGTCTGAGACTGTTTAAAAGATTCAATTCAAAACAGTGCAAAAACATGAGCACCAGCCATTTTATATGTTTATTTCAATGAATGTCAATTTATTCGAAAACTGAAAAAATATGCAGTTTTTCAAAGTATACCAGTTGCCAAAAGAATAAAAATGCAGAATATATTTGCATGATGCGGTGGAAATACATTGAAAATACTTTTAAGCTTCTCCAACAGCCTAGTTATTTCAAATTCAATACAAAACAGAAGGCTTGTGAAAAAAGAAAATTGAGCGATTCTAGACAAATTACTCTACCTACTAATTCTATTACAACTACAATTGAAAATAATTTATCTAAGCTTAACATAAAATCTGTTACAATTACTTATAAAATGATGAAAACACACTTAAAAACAAAATTATAAGCTAAGACTTGAAAGAGAAATTTATAATACATCGGAGAAACCTCAAAGAATTTAAATAAAAGATTATATGTACACAAAAGAGTTTTTTTTTTGTTGTCGTTGTTTTTGGTTGTTTGGTTTTTTTAAAACATGACATTCACTGCATTAGTTTTTCATTGGAATTAATCTGAAAATAATTTTGTTTTAAAAATGATGCACTAATATTTGTCTATACTTCTGAGATGAGGTAGTATTTACAATATTTACACTGTTCAGACTATTGTCCTCATCTTTATTGCCATTATTACGACGTTTTGGTCGTTATATGCTCGAGCCTTTTTCAGGGGCTAGGAATTTTGAAACGAACCCTTTATTACAGACATTGGTGTGTATCATTCTCATTTCATGTGTTAAGCCACTTCTGTTAACCACGTAGTTATTTAGTTATTTCCCTTTAATTTAACTCTCTAAATTATTTGTTCACCACAACTGTAGCCTGTCCTTGAGGACATAGAGTCTAGTTGTGAGTTGAATACCAGGCTACAGCAGTGATAAACAAATAACTTAGAGAGTTAAGATCAAGGGAGATAACTACATGGCCGAAACGTCGTAATAATGCCAATAATGAGGAGGACAATGGTCCAAACCATGTAAATAATGATGCGTTAAATTTTAAAAAAAGACAATTTACTAAGCAAAAGTATATAAAAATTTCTTTGATAGCTGCATCTACCACGGTAAATTTGCATCTGAGAGTTTACAGTATTTAACCTTTTTTGCCAGATTTTCTATAATCACAATGTCTGATATTAAACAATAAAAACTGAATAAAATAATTCGTACTAAATTCATATACAGGTCTGAAAAAAATTCAAATCCCAGCGTTCCAACATCTCCAGTATTTCTAATCAGTCCATAATTATAACCAACGCTTACATTTTTAAATCATCCCCTCTCCTTCCTACTCATATGTAATTCTATCAATATAAAGCGTCCTTCTAGATTATGAAATGCGTTACACTGAATGATTTCCACTTTAAGATCTTTTTTTGCCTTACATTGTCCTGATATATAGAAATTTATATATAATATAAACATGTATTAAAGATGAATTGCTGCCCCAATACATGTAAACGCACATACACCTTTGTTCATATTAATTGAAACAACTGCTTTAATTTCTTTCTTTTGATCACACGATCAGTTTTATATCCACTGGAGTTGCAGGGTGTAATCGCTTTCTATTTTTTTCCTCAGATTAGGTTTTTGCAGTAGAGGTACAGCAATATGAATGTACTTTCGGTGGGGGTATGATGATATTTGTTGAGTCATCCGTGATTGCATCAAATTTTTATCATGCACAGACACTATTGTCTCGGCTATCGATTAGTTGTCCTACGGCCATTGTCTGCGATGGGTGTTATTTCAAGGAAGCATACGAAAATTATAACACTACACGAACACACTGGCAAGCCTTACAGGGAGATCGTGGATATTGTTGGTGTCAGCCGTTCACTTGTTGATCGTGTCATCAATGCGAAGAAACAAACTGTATCTATCAGTCCAAAACGTAAAGGAAAATGCAGTTGGAAGGGAAAACAACACCAAGAGATGACGTACACGTGATCAGGATAAGTTCGAAAGATCCTGGGAAGCCATTATTTGTTTTGCACAGGGGTATGTGTATGTATAATATTTGAAATAGCAAATTATTTTTTTCTGTTTCTGAACTCAAATGAATAATAAAAATTTGAATCCCACTGAAGAAATCTGGTCACAAGCAAAAGGGACAACCCAAGCTGCGATCTACAAACTAGAAATGTCAGAATCTCGCAAATACAAAAATTTGACTTATCTTGGAAATATTAGTACAAATAACAGAACATACGCGACAGAAATTTTAAGGTCCACTGGAGAAGCAAACATGTTTCCAAAAAGCGAAGCAAAAGAATAAGAGGTATGAAGATTTCATAAAATTATGTACAAAATATTCGTAGTTGAAAGTATAAAACTTCGTACAAAATATTTAGAGATGTTGATATGCCGCTAAACAAAATTAACCAACATCGGAGAGCAATCGAGGTGTAGGTTTAATGAATTAGATTATATTACTGACATAAAAGATCCAGGTAAGAAATTCTGATTATGAGGATATGTAAGACAGGTAACATTTGAACTTAAACTTGACAAGGTTAAGATGAAAATGTACATGGCCTGACGTGGTTAGCTGTAAAAGTGTGCACTGATGAAACTGGGAAATATTGTTTGTCAAAGCATTTTCAATGTAAATGGCATAGAGTAGTAAGATATTAACTATATTTCATTTGTGGGAAGTGGTTGTATGCCTGAAAAATAAGTCGAAGAAACAGAAACGTCGTTCTACAGAAGGATGTTCAGAATGAACGCAGCGAGAAAGTATTTGTGAAAATAGGAATGCAAAAGTCAGTTATATTTTGAGACAACAGACATTAATGTAACGGTTAAGAAAAGAAGGTGTAGCGAATTTGATACTCACACGACATATTGAAAGAGAAAAGCAGCAGATAACATAGCTAGCAAGCTTGTGGAAATGGATAGAGAACAGGGATTTGGAGCAATAGTCAGCAGCCAAATACTGCTAAGAACGAGATAGAATAAACGTTGTGGATAGACATGATCGCTTTCTTCCTGAATTGACAACCATTTTTTATCATAGACGAGCAGTATTCCTTCCAACAGTGAAGACGTTTACAACTAAGGCCTGCGGAAAGAATCTAACAAACTATAGATAAGAATGGTGAAACTCGGTCTATTCTTTTGGATACCTCGAAGGCATTTGACACAGGGTTTGGCTAACTGGTTTTCTTCACAATTTTACAGTTTATGGCATTTCTTGACAAATTTTTAAACTGATTCACTCTTTCTTATAAAATCGCAATATGAAAATTGTCTAGAACGGCCACTCTTCTAGATCTTGTTGTCTTAATGCTGATCTCCTTCGTTCCCTATCCTGATTAGATATATCTGTTAGAGTTTTTTTTTTGCCAATTCCAATTTTTACAGATTTTTAATGTTTTTCTTAACAAACTACCTTATCTTTTCTTTGCAATATCAACTAATCAGCTAAATTTATTTCAGTATTATTTATGTACCTTTGAAAAACAATTGTGTTTACTTGAATGTTTGGAAAATATTATATATCTCCATGTAAATTAAGATGAACTCTTTGTCTATGTTATAATATATGTGCATTTGTACATGAATATAACTACCCAATACTTTCTATAGCTTTGTATATAATTACTAGAGGCTCTGATCAAATCTGAATTGGTTAAGTATCTTAACTTGCATAGGCTTCTGTCAGCTTAGGAATAAATCATTTGTTTTTCTAGGTCAACTGTTGATGTTTTAACAATTATTACTGAAAGTCTCTATGAAGCTTTAGATAAGAATGGTGAAGTTTCTCTTTAATATCTTGAAAGTATTTGACAGGGTTTGAAAGGTTACAAATTTCTAGACACATTTTTTACCTGATTCAGACTTTCTTATCAAATTTCAAAATGAACATTATTTTGAATGGCCACTCTTTTATATCTATTTGCATTAATGCAGGTGTTTCCCAGGGCTCTATCCTTGGACCTACATTGTTTCTAATTTTCATAAATGACCTTCCTGATGCCATTAGTTCTTAACTCGGTATTTATGTTGATAACAAACCTATTTACCTCTATCGCAAAAGTAAGTCTGATCTGTCTGATAAGTTCAAATTTTGCAGATCTAAAAATGACCTACACTGTTGTTAAATAAGGCAAGGAGTGACTTGTTAATTTTAATACATCAAAAAGGAAACTGCTCTCTTCTAACCATCAGAGAGAACTCATTTTACTTTTCATCAACATGGAGAGTGACTCATTGAGGCTTCTTAGTCTAACGTTTTCAGGCGACATGAAGTAGAAGTATTATATTGAACTAGTTGCTAAATCTTCAGCTAATAAAGTGTGTTCACTGTGATATTTCGCGCCAAAATCCAAATTTCAAAACGAAACATAAAAAGGAGAAAATCTATAAGCAGAAAAAATTAAGAAAATCATTTAAAGTCGAACAATATTAATAATTATTGCCGAAAGAGTCTATCAAGCTTTAGATAAGAGTGGTAAAATTTCCTTTGAAAATCTTGAAAGTATTTGACAGGGTTTGGCCCTTTGATCTTCACAGGTTGAAAGGTTACAAATTTCTAGACAATTTTTAAACTGGTTCAGTGTTTCAATATACGAATGATATTGAAATAAATTTGTAATACTTTAGTGAAGTGATAATTCTGAAAAAATGACATTTGGCAAAAATGAACAAGTTAAACAGAATTATCTAATTAGGATAGCGCACCGGAGGACATCAGCAAATTACACGATCTTGAGGAGTGGCCGTTCCAGACAACTTTCATATCACAATCTTCTAGACAATTTTTCTTGCAGCAGTCTATCTTACAAAGTCTACCATTCCTAGAAATACTTTCATGCTAATTGTCCAGATTAACTTTTCTGTACGGTACCTAATCTTTACAAATTTAAACGCACCACTATATTGATGACAAGGTTTCATTTTTTTTTTTACAGTTAAAATGCCTAAATGTACACAGAACTTCTATAATAATAGTTTCATTTATAGCATTTCTCGCTTATGGAACTCGCTGCCGGCTTTTTGCTTCATATTCAACCTTGATCTTCAAATATTTAAATGCAATTTTAATCGTTATCTTCTATCTTCTTAATTTTTATTCATCATTGACCCTCTCTTAAATAGTGTATTTTCTCATATTCTCAGTAAACTTTTGCGTCATAGTGGCTTTATTGCCTTGCTTTGGGGAATTGACGAAGAAAAGACCCACCGTAACGTATACACAGGAGTGAATCATCCCATATTCTTTGTATTCTATAGAGGTTACACGCTTAATGTCTATAAAACTTTGTATGGAGCTTTTACGGTTCTGTACATCAGTATACGAGTTTGTGTGAACCTATGTTTGTGATGGTATGTGCGAGCGATCAAATATTGTTCGACTTTTAATGATTTTCTTCATTTCTTTCTGCTTATAGATTTTCTCCTTTCTGTGTCTCGTTTTGAAATTTGGATTTTGGCGCGAAATATCAATTGACTCTTTTCCACTAACGAACAAGAGAAGCCGGAAGATATAGTCTTGTTCCATTGCCGTTTCACTCAGGAGCGCATCGTGTTTCCCGCCAAAATCGAAAATCGTTTGCCAAGCGCATGTGACCCGATCGACCTTTCGCGATCTTTACTTTTTGCTCACTGACTCACTTTTTTGCTTTGCCTGCTATTTACCATCATCATCATCATCATCGTCGTCGTCAATATTATCTACTTGATCAATATCATCAACATCATCCTCTCCCTTATTATCATCATAATTATCGCCATCGTCGTCGTGACTGACATCGTCATCATCTCCAATGTCGTCTTCATCGTAACAATGCGATTGTCTTCCTCCTCCTCCTCCTCCTCATCATCATCATTATCCTTGCTATCTTAATCATCACTATCGTAATCACAATCGTCATCATCTTCATAATCGTGATTATTGTTATTCTTGCCATCAGCACCATTGCCGATATGATCATTATCTGTATCATGGTAATTATCATCATACTCATCATCGTAAATGTTGTCAATATCACATCATCATCATTATAATCGTCATCACTATTCTAATCATTGTAATCATCGTTATGTTCATCATCGCAACGACAGCGTTATCATCATCCTTATCATTCACATTACTGTCATCATCGCAACTAACGATATCGTCGTTATTATTATCATCATCATCATCCTTGTCAACAGCATCATCGCAACCAACCCCGTCATCACCACAATCATCATTATCTTCGCCATCATCATTATCAGCATTATCGCCATTGTCATCATGATCATCATCATCGTTGTTACTATTATCTTTGTCAATATTATTTTTATTAGTTCGATTAAGAAGAACAAGAAGAAAAAGAATAAGAGGACCATTAACGTTAAAAAAATGGGACGTTTTGTCGCCGGATATTTTCAATAATAATAATAATCTCATATCTGGAGATACTTAAAGTCATAATTGCAAAATTACAATTATTATTTCACGAATAAAAATTATGATTTTCCAGTTTCTTCTTTCCTGTTCCATGACTATTCAGGGCGTGGGTGTTCATGTCCCTATGCCTCTTCCTGCAGTTGGTTCGTCTAAGATGTTTTTTTTCTAGTCATCATGATTGTCCTTATTGTGTTATCAATGCTCACAAATCCGTTAAGTCACTATAATTTTTGCTCATTTTCTCGTTAAAATTTTTTGTGAATTTTGAATTTTCCAGACACTCTTTCCTTATTAAAACACCGAGATTTTCAGCACTCTCTTTCTGATAGCAGTGTGTTTCTTGTTTTTGTTGTTTTTTTTTCTTAAAACTTCCTCGTTAGTCACATATTCAGTCCATGCTGTTCTTCAGGTCACGTCACTTCTACATCTGTGAGAAGCTTGTCTAACATTTACAGCCACATAAGTGATTAGATTTAAATTCAACATTATTTGTTTCTTTCAGGCAAGGTTTTTCTCTTAATACTTTACTTAGCACATAAATGTATCTTTTTTCCTATTTATATGAGCCTTTTCGTCGTCTCTTATTACAATTCGGAAACAGTGTTTTACCTGCTTGATTTTGACGTTCCCATTATGTGGAGATGTGCGTTGTGAAGTAATGGGTATCAGCTTGGAATGAGAAATTGTAGAACCGAGTTCGAATTCCAGTCGAATTCGTTTCATTTTATTACACACAAATACCCTTGGAAAATATATTAATCCATCGATTCTCTCTCCAGCTATGGGTTAAATAACAGGACAGATTGGGTTAGCAACCGATCTTCAGCAGAAAGTTGTAGAAGTAGTAGGATGGTTTATGTTTTTTTGAATTGGCCATGTGTCATTCATAACTGAACTCCCTAAAAATTAGGATTATTCGCTATCATCAGAAGGTTGGAGATTGGAATGTGTGTATTTGTGGAAGAATAAAAGTATACCTTTTTGTATGTTTAAATAGAAATTTAATAATAGAAAAGAATAACATGAATTTGTAGAAATTAATGTTCAATGAGAAACAGTATTAAGAATTTAGGGGTATCAAAAGTTCGTAGTAGTAACTTGTGTGGATATAGGCAGGATGTATGTATGTATGTATGTATGTATGAGCGTTATCTTTGGATAGGAATGTCTTAAAAATTATCACTAAGGGTGAATGGTGAAAATGAAGAAAATGAGAGTGACAGAGGTGAGAGAGAAAGGTAGAGACAACAGTAGCGATCGCCTGACTTTTGTCAAGTGCGCGTGTTAATTACGCTCGTCATCTTATCTCTCTGGCGACGGTCGAGCTTGCTCCGTCTTTTATTTCGTTTGTGAGGGCTCCGAACAGATCATTTGATTCTGGCCTTTCTATTTTGCTTTTAGACATTTCCTAGTTTTCTATTGGTCAACAAACATTTCGCATCGAGGTGTGAAATTTTGCGAGTTTTGTGTGTGCTAAGCAAAGTTTGTAAATTCGAGAAAATTCTTTTATTTCCAACAAAATCAATGAGTGAGTGCTTAGCATTTCATTTTTTAAATGTACAACTTGTTTTGTTCACTACAAGGTAATGGCAACTTACTGCGGGTATATATTTTGCCTAGTCAGTCATGTCTCTTTCTAGACATGAACACCTATTTTTGTATGACCTATGAATTGAATATGTAACTAAGACATTCAGTTGTCTCTTTAGCTGACAATTATGGATTCTGTTTTCTTATAGTTAATATTTTTCTTTGCTGCTTTTCTTTAATATTTGGACGAGAGTTTTTACTGTTTATTTCATATGGTCGTCATTGCAATTTGTATGCTTTATATTGGGGTACCTTATATAACAGTAACGCACAAATACTTTTAGGAAAAGTATAAATTCAATTCGTCTTCCCAAACTATGAGTTAAGTAGCAAAACAAGTTAATACTTATCTTGCTACTTGCTAAACCATTGCTATCTCAAAAAATCTTACAATCTAAAAATATTATCTGGCTTTAAATAACCTGGAAAGGGTTGATAACGTATAGAAAACGAATCAATCAATCAATCATTACTATTTTGCAACACGGGTCTTTTAGATATAGTAATTGTCTCTGCTATATAAGTGTATAGAAACTGCCGTAGCCCTAAAGTGAGGGATCAGCTTATATATTAATTGTAATACATAACTAATCCCCACTTTTATCTGAATTATACTTTATTAGTTTATGAAATTTTGATAAGGGACGAATCCACCGTTTCTCCCATCAGCTATGGGTTAATTAGTAAAACTTGTATTACTAAATTATTATTATCTGAAAATAAAAAGCAAAAGATTCTTACAATCAAAAATATTTTCTGTCTTTAAATAACCTAAAATGGGTTCATACGCCGCAGAAAACGATGCAGAATATCCTTCAACTAATGTGACATTCTTAAATCCTTCAACTAATGTGACATTCTTAAATCTTTCAACTAATGCGACATTCTTAAATCCTTCAACTAATGTGACATTCTTAAATCCTTCAACTAATGTGACATTCTTAAATCCTTCAACTGATGTGACATTCTTAAATCCTTCAACTGATGTGACATTCTTAAATCTTTTAACTAATGCGAAATTCTTAAATCCTTCTTGGAATGAACGTCTACAAACTCAGAGATCGAAGGTCTTAATTAGACGAGAAAATGCTTTTAAGAGATAAATATTTTTGAAAGATTCCAACGAAATATGTATATTTCATAAATAAACAAACTGATACTTTTCTGTGCTGATTTCACGTAGCTACCTGGTAAAGCACACCTGGCAGAGAGATTATTATAAAAGAGATGCAAAGTCGATTCATATTGAAAGGTACACATTTATTAATAAAACTTTGGATCGCTAGACCGGTAGATATCAAATTTGATGTTGGAATAAAAAATGGGTTAGAAAATAAACACATTAACTACCTAAACTCTCTCTTTCTCTCTCTCTCTCTCTCTCTCTCTCTATATATATATATATATATATATATATATATATATATATATATTGGCCGTTTCCTTATAAGGAAACATTCGGCATTCATTAACAGAGAACCCAGTGCTACTTCAGATTGCAAGTACAACATATTTCAATTAAAACAATTTTAATTAAAATAAGTTTCAGAACTCCAGTAACTGTTTCCTATATCAATGAAATTTCCTTTCTAACCTTTTGTTCTAATTAGCGGAAATATCAAAATTTTGCTTGTGTCATTATTTTCTCTTGTATTTAGATGTCTTTAAGAAGTTTTATTTATTGTGGTATTCATTATAGTTGTTGTTGGTGTTGAAAGTAGTTAAATATTTCATGTTACATTTTATAGTTAGTAGAACAACTCCATCTCTGCAGACTTCTTAATCTGGCAAGCGAACATGTAAATTCAGCAACGACTTGACGCCGGACAAGACCTCGAGTTATTGCAAGAACAAACATTCACAGATAGATTTGCGCTGTAATTAAGTTAGATCAAGGCGATGATTTTAATTAATTTAGCTCAAGGTGAAGACTTAATGAATGCATTAATTAGCAGAGCGTGCATTCATGCCGATAGGCAGAAGTTACTTCAGGGAAATGTTTGTTGGGCCCCCACTTGTCCCGCTTTAATATGCAGACAGGAAGATTGCTTCAATTTTTTAAATTAAAATTTTGAATTGTCAGACTCTGATCGCATCTGCATTGCTGTTAAGGAAGTCGTCTAATTTTATCCTTTCGACAACAAAATAAGAGTGTTAACACTGGTGAACACGATTTTTGGTGCCGAGAAACAAAACACCTTTTTTAGCTAATTTGATGGTGTTCAGTCTGAAAATGACCTTAAATTTTTATGGCTTGCTACCGTTTTTGCAGTAGTGAAATAGCTCAGTTTTGAAAAAAGATAAATTTGATCGCAACATTTAGTTAATGAAGGTCGTAGAAGCCATCAATCTTCAGATAAGCTGAGCAGTTTATGCCAGCCACCTGAAATAAACTATTTTTATAAGAAAAAAATTTTTGGAGTCAAAACTTTTATAATAGAAGTACCGAATTTTTCCAAATTATCGCCAAATTTCAAACTACTGCTGGAGTAGCAAAATGGACTTAAAGAACTTAAAATTACTGTATTTTTTATGTTCATGAAGGTTTTATTTCTGCTGTTAGATTATTAAATGATTTGAAGAAAATACTTGTTGGTCTTGGTATATTCAATCGTATTATTCTATAAAGTGTAAATCACCTGAAGACACTAGATAATAGAAACTTGGATTGCGTAATATAACTCATTTACAAATAAAAATATTCAAAAGGTCTACAATAGTATTGAACACTTTTTAACACATCTGTTTACTGGTTAAATTTAATTATGACCCAAAACCAAAAAGTAATTACATAATTTTATATATATATATATATATATATATATGTGTGTGTGTGTGTGTGTGTGTGTGTGTGTGTGTGTGTGTGTTGTTTATCAAAATCCTTTTTTTCGACAATCCTCTAATGCAATATTTTCTTTTTCCTCCTCTTTTATAACATTAGTAGAATTTAAAGTAACAATAAGCCGATATTATTTAAAACGGAAAAATCTTTGAAAAATCTTTTGGCAGCATGTTAATTTATTCTCTATTTTCCTTTTCTCCTTATTTGTTCTCCTTTTCTATTTATTTTCCTATTTTATGCATCTATCCATTATCCACACTTTCCTTTATCTGGCACTTTTTACGACGGCGCTCTGACGTGATTTTTTCATTTGTTCTTCTTTCCTCTCATCTCTCCTTTAACTCTTTCCCTGTTTACTCCGTTGTTTTCTTTTTCCCCTTCTTTCTATTTTCCTTTTCCTCACTTACTTTGCTGCAACATGCTTAATTTTTGATTTCTTAACATAGATGTAATCTAAATATCATTTTCAATGATCAAATCGTGAATCCTTTTCATCGTCTCTTTTTTCTTTTCTTTTCTTTTCCCCTTCTTTCCTACTTTCCGTATCAATGTCTAGACGACAAGCTTCTAACATATTCTAATCTCTTTTTTAACATCCCTCCTGTTATTATTTCTTATTTTATCATACTTTTTCTTGTTTTATGTAAACTTCCGGGTATGATTTTCTTTTTTTTTAGTAAACTGGTAAATGAATTTTGTACTGTATTTGCATAATAAATGAATTTTGCCGCTGAAGAAGTGAGGTTTTTCCTCGCTGAAATGGCCATACTACATCTGTAGTTTTTGAAGTTTTATTCAAATATATATATATATATATATATATATATATATATATATATATATATACGTCGGTAGCACAACTTGGAATTTATGCATTACGCAATTAACTAGCGCATATTACGAACTGACACTTTAAGATGTTTGAATATTTGATCGGTCGATGTTCATAGAAGTTAATCTGTATAATGTTAGGGTACTACTCTTTAATTTGTCAAGAGTAAAATTGAACTAGACCAAAATTACATGGAAATAAGAAAAATTAATTTTAAATTTTAAATTTTAAAAAAATTATTAAAATGCAGGAAGATGAATTCAAAAGGGCGTAATTCGTAATTATTAATAATATTTGCGGAGAAAGAAAGAAAGAAAGATGTAGAAAAATGTTTATCAATCATGATCTAATAATTTAAGTAGTATTTTTCTAAGGTAGCTTGTGTTCATCAATTCACCTTTTATTAATTAGGTAAGGGTTATTTAGATGATTTAAGATGACAAGTTTTTCTCCAAACATAAGTTACATCTATCACTTTTCCATTATAAGGTTTAGTTTCAGCGACTATATTCCAGGTAATAATTGGGACTTTGTTATTTTGTTAATTTCCAATAATATATAGATAAAGGGGTAATTTTGCTGTATTTACTGCTATTTACAGACAACGTACGATTATTAAAACGATATTTCCCCTTATTTGCAGTTGCTCCAAATTAAAATTTAGCATCATCATCCAAATGGATGCGAGCTGTGTAAACAATACTTTCGAACATTCAATGCCTATTGGGCAGGTCTTATATTTTCAGTAGTTGCAATTATTTTTAGAAGTGTCACTATTATTAGTAGTAGGGTAACTGTTATTATTCAGATAGGCCACGTATTTATTTGATATCAAATCATTATATTGTGAAATATATTTATCTATGTTCCTAACGCAACTATAACTTTACATTATTTTTGTAGAAAATTTGTTTTCGTCTGGGGGAATGATAGAAATGTTTGTGAATTAGATTTATGAGGAGGTTTGTTTCCAATGATTGTTTAGATATTACGGCTGGAGGGTGGGTTAAACAATATAATGGTGTTTGTACGTAGTTTTTGCTTATTTCAGTTAACTTTGTTTTAAACCAGTGTTGAGCTTACTTTCGTCTAATGCATTAATGTATTTAATTTTGGAGTTGTCAAAAACTTTCTTATTACTAGAGTTAGTACATAGACGAAGTTGGATTGATTTATGCAAGTTATAATAATGATAGTGATTTGATTCCTTGTTGATGAAAACGGTCTTAAACGGTCAGTTCATAAAATGCACCTAATGATTGCATTACATATGAAACTCCCAGTCGTGCACTGACACAAGACAATATGTATATTCATTAATATATAATTAATAGTCCTGTTTATACTACACTGACCACTGTTTTATTAACACCTAAATAATATGTTTATACACGTGTATATTCCCATATGTATATTTATTAATTCACATAAGAACCTCGAATAATTTCTCGTTCACTTTTTCATGAAAAGTAATATTTTATTTATAGAAATTAGTAAGAAACATGTTACATTGTTCATCGCTATCCATTACTTTTTCCCATCTTTCTAGCAGCATTTGAATTCCACATCGGAAAAACGACACGTTTTTAAGGCTAACCACCAGTCGATCCATTTTTTAGAATCTTCATGGGAATGAAGGCTATCTGCTATCAATCGGAAAAAATTATAATCAGTCGAAGAAATATCTGGGAAATACAACAGGTGGAGTAGTACTTCCCATTTAATCGTCTTCAAGTAGGTTTTCAACCGTTTCGCGATATGTGGCTTAGCGTTGTCATGTTGCAAAATCACTTTGTCGTGTCTCTGCTCGTATAGCAGCCATTTTTCCTTCAAAGCTATGCTCAAAAACCTCAATTGCAGTCGGTAGCGTTCTGCTGTGTCGGTTTGAGCAGCTCATAATAAACTGCACTCAGTTGATCCCACCAATTGGAGAGCAGAACCTTCAAACCATGGATATTCGGCTTTGCCGCCGATGTTGATCTATGACTTTGCTTGCTCAAAATCTTCTATGTATAGGATTATTGTAGCGTATCCTCTTTTCATCGCCCGTCAAGATACGATGCAAAAAAATTACTTTTTGAAGCAGTTGTTCACACGTGACAAGAGGCCGTTTGACGTCTCTCGGCTTCAACTCGTATTGCACTCAATGGTATTTTTTTGTGTCTTCCCTAATGCTATAAAACGTTTCAAAACTGTTGTGTGATTAACTCCTAATAATTACGCAAGTTCGTCTTGGGCTTGACATGAGTTTTCATGAATTAATGTCATCAATTTTTCGTCTTCAAACTTTTTCTGTGTATCAGAGCGTTCTTTATCTTCAACATCAAAATCTTTATTTTTGAAGCGTCTAACCCAATCTCTGCATGTTGTTTCCAACAGATCTTGGTCGCCGTAAGTCTCAACAAGAATTCTGTCTGCTTCTGCTTCAGATTTCTTTTCAATAAAGTAGTGCAGCAAAATTTTCCGCAAATACAATTTCTTTCAGACATGTTTAACGATATGAAAAACGAAGTTATTTGCACTTCGGCGAAATCACATACACTGAATTTCAAGCTTGCATAGACACTTCCTTAGAGATGAGATATCATCTGTAACTACAAGCACGCAGTTTTGGGAAGTCTATCTCTGGGAAAACAGCGTGAACTTATTCAAGGTCTTATATATATTGTTTTGAATTAGCGAGGAGGCATTTTTCCTTAACTGTTAGGATCATTTTCGACAATACTTCTTCAGAAGGTACCACTGTTAAAGTTGATTGAGATAACAAGAAAAAAATACTAATCATTGAGACATACCAGTAAAGTCGAATTTACAAATTTTGCTTAGCACTCACGGAAAAGCGAATCCAAACCAAAACTCGTGAAATTTCACACCTTGATGCGAAATGTTTTTCGGCCAATAGAAAACTAGAAAACATCTAAAAACAAAATTCAAATAATTTTAAATTATGAGAAACAAATTCTTTTACGGACTTTTTTGCTAGCCAATGCGAAGCTTGTTTGTCGTCCAATGGAGAGGTCAGAATCACATCCAGGATCGAAATCTCAAATGACCTTTTCGAGACCCACAAAGGAAATAAAAGACGGACCGAGTTTGCCTGTCGCCAGAGAGAAGATGAAGAACGTATTAGCACGTCCCTTGACAAACGTCAAGTGATCGTTATTATTATCTCTATCTTTCTCACCCCTCATCTCCTTCCTTTTCATCGTTCACTCGTCTGTCTCTTTTTATACTTGATAGCCGAAGGGAATCGTTTAAGACTGAGCGAATACTTCAAAGACATTCCTACACAATAATAACGCTCATACATAGATACACATAAGTTTTACTACAAACTCTTGATACCCTTCACTTCTTACTAATGTTTCTCATTAAACATTTAACTTCTACCAATTCATGTTATTCTGTTCTATTAATAAATTTCTAATGAAACATGCAAAGGGTATACTTTAGAGCTTAGTCAAAGCTTAGTCAAAGCTTTAAATAACCCGCAAAAAGCTTGATACACCATAAAAAATCAAATAATAAATCAATCCAAAATTATGACCCATAAAATCTCGTACCCACATTTGCTTGCTAATTGTTCAGCCAATACATATCTCAAGCAAAACTTAAAGTAGGAAAATACTGAATTGTTGTATAAAAACAAAATAGAATTGTCGTTTGAAATCAAGATGAGAACGTAAGAAGAGTATAATATGAGAGTATTTATAATGATAACAGTTAACACTAGATTTGAAGAGAACATTTCCGAAGTTTTTATATTTATCAGATATAAGAATAATAAGATATACAGAGATCTTATTTTTTTAATTGAACATAAATATTCCATGCCTCAGCAAATTCAAATTTTAAGATTTATTTTTCAGGTGCTTTATTTTCAGGCCAAACTACAGATTATGTTCAAAGCTTGAACAGAATTTATCATGCACCAGGTACACGTCATTCGAATATTATTTTACATTAGTCACTCCCTTTGAGATAATGATTTTCTAAATGTAACTTAGATGTGACACAAAGCCGAAAGTATGCGGTACCGAATGATATTCCTATGAGAGGGAATGACAAGTCGACAAAAATGGACATTTTCGAAACCTTTTTCCTTTTAACCACGATCACAAAGCTGTCAAAATCACTAGAGACAGTTGTGCTGTCCACGGAGATTACTTCCTTGTCAACAGAAATGGTTTTCTCGTTTCAAAGAGGGAAATTTCTATCGCACAATCTCAAAGCGTTTGTGGTCGACCTGTTCACTTTTGATGAGAACCTTCTTGCAAGCGAGCATAATGGTGGCAATGGAGGAGAGCTGCAGTCTGTTGCATTTGGTCAGTGTGTGACAGCCATGTGCCATGTTTTAGACCTTACTCAATGAATGAAGATGACGAACGATAGTAACATGAGAGCTTGCCATCTTCTGAGCCAGTTCCCTAGGGCTATGGCAATATACTTCTTTAATCAGTGCATGAAATTAGTTGTCATCAAACGGAACAGGTCGACATCATTCACAGAATATAATAATTTCTTATTATAATAAAGACCGGTATATATATATATATATATATATATATATATATATATATATATATATATATATCCGAGTGAGTACAGAACTAAGAAAGAATTTTTTTCACCGTGGAATTATCCGCTGCCTATATTTGGTTCATTGTAGTTGTGGGGTTGGTTGGGGTTATTTCCAGTTCTTGCCTATTCCTCCTGATGAAACGTTGGACACCCAACGTTGAAACAAACATATGATTGTAGAGGACATACATAGAAAAATTATGTACATGTTATAAAATATAATTTATAATATATATATATATATATATATATATATATATATATATATGTGTGTGTGTGTGTGTGTGTTCTCTTCATGTCATGGTCAAGGAGGATAACCTTGGAGAAAACAACTAGTGATCCACTCAAATATTTTGCCGTTATTTATTACGGGGACGGTAGACTTACACTCTTAATATAAACGTTAGTTTGTTCTCAACTGAAGTTTAATAATAAACCATAACCCACTTTTATGTACGATCATGGCTCACCACTATTTCCTGTCATTTTCAATTCTTAATAAAATGTATCGTTTCCTTATCTTTCCTAAAACCTATTCCGCCATCCATTCACTCAACCTCATTCATCTTCTTCCATGTGCCGTGTCCCTTTGGGATGTTGGCTATTATGGCTCCCTAAAATGTTCTTGTCTTTTGTATGGAAATTTTTATCTCTTTTCGTTATTTCTCTTAAAAATTCTTTTAATTATGTTATTTAAGTATGTTATTTGTTCTTTTTCACTGTCTCTCTTGCCCTCATTCTTTTTTGTGAGTTTCAGATTTTCAAAGGGCATCTTCCTCATTATGTGCCACATAAATTTGAACTCTTTTTTCCTGATATTATGTATAAGTTTCCATTTTTTCTAAAACTTCGTCATTGCTAACATGTTTCGGTCATGGTATCCTCAGAATCCATCTGTAGAACGGAGTTTTTGTGGCCTAAATTCTCTTCCTCACCTTTAATGAGATTGTCCAGTATTTACTACCATATAGGAGGACAGATATCACATAACAATCCAGGCTCGTTTTCTATCTTTAGCTTTTGAAATGCATCATTAGCTATCGCAAAACGTCTTCGTTTTCAGTGTCATACTTCTCGTCGTCTGCCAAAATTGTTTCCCAAATATTTGCATTTTTGTACTTGTTTGATTGTGATATCTCCAATTTGTAATTAGCATTTTGTACTCATTGTTTTACTAACAACCATGCACGCTGTTACTTTGCAGAGTTAGCGTTAGTCTTTTCTTCTCCCTTTCCTTCCGTACCTTTTGTAGGAGCTTTTGTATCGTTCTTCCTCTGTCTGCTATCAAAACAGCCAACTGCATATCTTATACTGTTAATACTGTAGCCACCAATAACTTATCCTTGTAGGACTTTTAATTTTCTCAGAATATGGCATCAACACCCTGGCTGGTCCGTACTCAAGTTAGTTCCCTTCGTGGAGTTTATCGTTTCGACTCAAGCCTTGTGTTGGAGTGCCCGCAAGACTGGCTTGGTCGGAATAGTCAACAAAAATCCATGACTTGGTTTAGTCTAATCAGAGTAAATTCACACGAAAAAAATACCTTGAATAAAAAGAAAAATGTTTATATGCAATTGCTGGATAAAATGTTGTGAGTACAGTTATTGATGGCTCAAGCAGATCTATATCCTCCATGCAATAACTATTGACTCTTCCCGATTATCGTGTCACAGTGTTTTTTGACTTGGTTTTTAACGAGATTTCTGAAACAAAGATTTAAGTCAGAGTTTTTTTCTTTTCAAGGCGACAAATCACATCTTCACGTCTGCCATCGAATTGCTATGTGCCATGTCTCCAGGAGGTTTCTCTGATCTGGTCTCTGCCGTGTGGCTTCACCTGTTCAAGCTGAATGTATATATCGGAAATATCAGAAAGATTTCGTGAAGTCTCTACATTTGTTGGTGGATATTTTATTTTAACTGTCTTTCGCTAATTATTTGCACGCGATTTCTACTCTCCTCGTTATAAGTATATATATTTATATGTGTATTTTTAACGTGTTCCCCACTTTTTTACTCTTCATTTTCGTTGCAGTACTTTTCGTGTGATTTATAATTCATCTCCTGATGAGTTGTTTAACGAAATGGTCTTAACTTCCTTGTTTTTAAAATAGTATACAAATTTTGTACCCCCCACACACTTGTTTATATATATATATATATATATATATATATATATATATATAATTCGAGTGAAAAAGGAACGAACAAAAATTTACAACGTTCAAAACATTAATTTTAAATAGTGCTCAATATATAATATAGTACTGTGAATATTTATTATAAATTATAGTTTAGAACATGCACAGATTTTTATCCACTACAACTGTACAAAATGTTTCGACATTGTAACGACAACGTCTCCACAGGTGGTGAGGAAAGGAATTGAAAGTTTCTTTTATTATATTTGGTGAGTTGTGTGTGGGATATAGGTGTGGTTGGTGATAAGATGGTTAATCTTATAAATTGTCCGTTAGAATTTTCAAAAGAGTGAATGTGTGGGGGATAGAATTGATTAATTAACTTGTCTCGAATTTTGTACACACATTTAACATTAAGATATTGTATATAAAGCATGGTTTGTTCACTGATATAGAGATTGCAGCTTCTTTGAAAATTTTCAGTTTAATATTAGGTGTTTTATTTTCCTCTTTAAACTTTCAAAAATATTCAGAAAGTGAAGTCATATTTCCTTTGTCTTTATTAGTGACATATGAGAGATGATTATTCAAACCTTTTTTTTCATTGGTTCATTGTACTCTCAATATAAATTTTATTAATCCTTGGATTTTCTGCTGATGAGATAGAACACATATACACAAGGGATTTTGTTAAACACTTGTTAGATAAATAGCATTGGTTGGAATTTCTACAAATGCGTAGATTGTTTCTGTCGGACAAATTAAGATCAGCAATAGTTAATGCAATCATAACTAACTTTTCTAGTGCTCCGATTGAAAATTTGATTTAAAGGATTAAAGGGTGGATATAGATCAGGTTAGCATCGTTTTTTGTTTTTTTTTTTGAAAAGGTTGAAAATTTTTGAAAACCAAATCTAACGTTATGTCTGAGAATTCAACTAGTTTAATATTAGAATTAATAACTACGCTAAGATCAAAAGATCTAAAAACTCTATGGATTAATTTTCGAAGTTTATCAACCTTATGTTCAGTAGATTTATTTACAATCATGACTTCATCATCCCTATATTATTCAAACGCAGTGATGTTGTACAATAAAAATAATCCAAGTCTGAAGTCTATGCAGAAATCAAAGATCACATAGATATATTAACAAAATTATCAAAAGTTCTCAGCCGAATTTTTAATCCACATACTATTGTCGTGTATTAAAACTGATTTTCTAGAGTTCAAAATAATGCTGATTTCATCTTTCGAAATGTCTGAATGAATTCCAGCCAATTCCAATACTAGATGGAAGATGACCTTAGATATAGATGGATAAAAATCCATAATATCGAATTGAATAAAAGTAAAATTATTTTTCTCTTCAAGGTTCTTAAACCAGTCTATTACTTCATAAGTAACACCCCACTGGTTGATTTGATCTTTTATTTGAAAGTTTACTCGTTGACAAATTAATTGTTTTACCAATATCAGCTTTAGGTAGGTTAATAATTCTAGTGATTAGATTTCGTTGAAATTCAGGTTTGTGATCTTTTAATAATACCTATACCCTCCTATATATGATAGACTCTTCCGTTGATTTAGACGTATCAGTCAAGTGCCATACGTGATACACGCTTGGGCGATCATGTCTCTTTCGAGACATGACTGACTGGGCAGAAGATTATCCCGCAGTAGGTTGCCATTGCTTTCTGCGGTAGACTGGTTGCCGACCAAGGCTATAGAACCCAATCTATCCTGCTATTTAACCCATAACTGGAAGGAAGAGACGGATTAATACCTTTCCCAAGGGTATTTGCGCGTAAGTGAATACAATGGATTCAACTGGAATTCGAACTCGGCTTCCCGGTTTCTCGTTCCGAGTCGATATCCACTGTACCACAAAAAACATCAAGTTTTATGCTCGTGTCTTATGGGTGCCATCAAGTCTGCCTGGGGTTTACATAACAGGAAGATGTTATCCATAAGAGAGATCAGTAGAAATCAGAAAGCCCCAATGCAGAGCTGGATTCTGCGTGTGAGCCTTCAAACAAGCCTGGGATTTGCAGAACAAATGCTAAGAACGTCGTCACAGATGGAGAAATTGGCATGAAAGACTGAGTTTTAGTTGCCAAACGGAATGCATCAAAATGTTGGAAGCGATTCTGTTAAAAACTTCCAATGCAACAGATTACAAGTTGACCTCCACTCCATTCGCTCTAAAGAAGACAATTCGAAAGAGACAATCTGTATGTTCGCTGCTCCGAGATTGTATTTCAGTTTGTCGTTATATAAAAGTAGAGACTTTCCAACGTTTCCAAATCCATCAGCATTCAACTAACTTTTATTCGAACAACGAGGCCAAGCTATCTTAACTGTGAATGAATCAAAAAGGATATATATATATATATATATATATATATATATATATATATATATATCTCGTAATGATTTATGATAATGTTTTGGGTTAGGATTTTTATTTTTCAGTGGTTTTAGTGATAAAAGATATTTTGGCATGCGGGTTTTTATCAAAGGGTGCTAAATATCGGGGTGGAGAGAGAGCGTTATAGTTTTTAGTACAAAGAATTTGATAATTTAACTGAGCAGATTCATGCCTACTTCGAAGTTTCGCAATGATACCCTTATGATTATAACGGTGCCTTTACGAAACTTCTAATTCGGCATGAATCTAAAACTTATATAAACACACCCACCCATATATATATATATATATATATATATATATATATGTGTGTGTGTGTGTGTGTGTGTGTGTGTGTGTGTGTGTGTGTGTGTGTGTGTGTGTGTGTGTGTGTGTGTGATTATATAAATTGCAAACATTATGTCTGCTTATATTTAAAAAAAATATGTTTGTACTTACGGATAATTTTTCGCTTATTACAATTGAAAGATGTAAGAAATGCGCTTTGACAGTTGATTTTTTTATCCATTTCTTGATTTTTTGCAATGGCTCGCGATTTTTTTTTTTTTTTAGCGTTTGAATTTAATGTGTCTGTGTGTCTTAAGAATGTATCTCCGATAAGAAAAAAAACAATATATATGTTGGATTTACAACAACTATATTAACAGGACGTCTTACATTACACATGTCTGACCATTCATCCAGTTCTAAACATCTACAAGAACATTATTGTTCACATTCTTAATATAAAAAATAATGATCTATAACGCAACTATCATACACCAAGAAAACAACAAAAGCAAACTACAGATTCACGAAGCAATATTTATCAAAATCTTAAGCCATCAATAAATCAGCTATGAATACTGTAGTAATGTTCTAAAGCGTTTTAAAAAAACATATTTTTCATGCTCTAACATGTGCATGACTATGACATTACAACATAAAAAAATCTATTTTGAATAATTTTTACGTTCTAATGAACGCTAAGCAATTTGTCAACCGTTATATTTGAAACAGAAAAAAATTTACAGTACTTTTTTTGCAACACATTTTTGCGATTATTTTTGTTACCGCAACTCACACCCCTGAAGATGATCTCGGAAAGAGATTGAAAGTATATGGGGACATCAAGAAATGAATAATAATGACCTGTCAGCGTTACAGTTCATTTCTTACATCTTTCAATTTTAATACGCAAAAGATTATCTGTGAGTATGAACGGATTTTATTAACGATAAGCAGACACAATGTTTTGCAATTTATTTAATCTGACATGTCTGAAAGAAAATTTACTGGCTAAATACACAAATATATATATATATATATATATATATATATACCTTCTATTAAGAAAACTATTAGGAAAGTTATCTTTAGAGGATCCAAATGTTTGAGATTTACTTTTTAAGCAGTTAAATCAATGTCTATTATGTTGGGTTTTAAAAAAAATATTGTTATGCATAAAAAATATAAAAATTTAGTGTATGATCATTTATAATGTTAATCGCATTTGGTGCAACATTTCGAAAGAGAATGTTTTCATAACCGGAAATAGCGAACCGGATATGATTTGAAAATATGCACCGGTCGTTTCTCGTTCGTCCATGATGTTAACTAGATATTTATCTTGACTGCATCACGTCTCAAACATTTCCTCTCTTCTCAGCTGTCTTCTCCAAATTAGACAAGGTTCACAACAAACCAAGTACTGATAAGCATGTTGTGAAATTATTATGACGGTCATTACCAATCCCAGTAAAAAGATGAAAAAGGAATAGCAATTATTCTTGCATACGTAACATAAAATTGGCAGATGAACTGAAAGAGACGTAAAGAATAGAAAAGAACTGATTTTACCTATTTCTCTTGTTACTTTCTCATATTATTCTGAACTTGGTTTTGATTATTTTTCATCTGCGTCTAAAAGGTCTTCTTCTCTCTTAGGAAAAGATAATGGTATATAAATGCTGTCAGTTTAAGAATGTATACTAAAATAGCTTTCACACCTCGTTACCATTAATATCAGTACATTCACATATCCCAGAATATATTTGACTTACTATATTCTGGATAGGTGTATTTTGTGAAGTATAAATAAAGTGCCACATTTGAAATAAGAATAGAAGATAAACAAAATGTGATTAAAAAAAGTTTTAAATGAGGGAATCATTTACAGAAATAAATGGTAAATGTCACTCATGGCCGGAAATAAATGTCTGGTGTGAGTTGTCATCAACAAGAAATTATGAATCTTTCTTCACTGATCGAGCGGACCCTGAATTTATATCTAGCGCGATGAACGGATGTTTTCTCAAAAAGGCTCAAGCAGCAGAGAGATGGTTAATGTTTATTAAGTTCGCCTTGTATCAAACATAACCAAACTTTGTACAAATAACAGGTCTTATCAAGAATTATCAGAGGGTTATCAGAAAGTTGGAGATTGGAATGTGTGAATTTGTGAAAGAACAAAAGTATACCTTTTGTATGTTTAAAATAGAAATTTATTAACAGAAAAGAATAACATGAATTGGTAAAACTTAATGTTCAGTGAGAAACTGTATAATTAAGGGTATCAAGAGTTCGTAGTAGTCCTTGCAAGAATGAGTTTATATATAGCAATATGAGCTTTGCTAAAAATATTACAGAAAACTATTAACATCAAAAAATGGTAAAAAATGAGTACTGAACATTAGGTTTAGAAATTCGGTTACTCTTGTCCTTAAGGTCACATGGTCCAGTGGATGGTTGGTTAATTCTTTGACTTGACCCAAAGAGTTGTGAGTTCAGTGGAGAACAAATAACTTAAAGTAACTTAGAGTGTTAAAAGGAGATAACCCATGACTACCAAAAGAGGCTCTACGCAAGAAATGATAAGGATATAACCCAGCGATTGTAATAAAGGGGTCTGTTCAAAATTCCTAGTATCTGAAGAAGGCCGGAGCTTATAAAGACCGAAACGTCGTACGAATATCAGCAAAAATGAGGACAATAGTCCAAATAATGTATATATTGTTTGATCTTGCGTGGCTTTTTATTATTATTTTGTAGAAATATGCAATGGAAAGTATCATGACGTCATTTTGACCTTACGTCATCCTGGTTGACATCCGGAAAGAAATGAGTATGTAGTGAGCGCGAGATAATAATATTTTCTCTTTACCCACTCCCTTCAAATTTGTAATGTCCACTAGTTTTACTCTTCATGACGATAGTAAAATGCACAAGCCAACTCAGCGTCTGGTCTTTTAGGTATTGTCTATCCAATCACTGACAACCATTGACTGACTGACTATTCAATCAAATGAAACTATTATATTATCGCAAGACGCCGCCGGTTCCTTCAGTTGTTTTTTTTTTTGTTTGTTTCTTTGTTTTTTTTCTTTACTCAGTCAATTGCCATACGTGATACACGCTTGGGCGATCATATCTCGAAAGAGAATTGACTGACTGGATAGAAGATTATTCCTCAATAGGTTGCCATTACTTTCGGCGGTAGACTGGTTGCTAGTGAAGGCTATAGAACCCAATCTGTCCTGTTATTTAACCCATAAATGGGGGGTAAAATATGGATTAATACATTTCCCAAAGGTATTTGCGTGTAAGTGAATGCAAGGAATTCAACTGGAATTCGAACTCGAATTCGAATTTCTTTACTACCATATTTCAAAAGAGAGAATGTTGTAAAAAAAACAGGAATAATGCCTCATTTGCCAGTTCAATATTTGCATTCTTTTTTTTTCCGAAATAGTTAGGGCTCAACTCCATTACCAGTGATGCATGATAAAGAACTAAATAACTGAATAAACATTTAGGTAAAACCACTCTACCGTAACGACCTCACCTGCCCATTCAAGTGCAACATAAGTTATTTATCCCTATCGACAGCTTCACAAACCTCTAGTCATGCGTGAGGGATGTGAAAGGTAGTCTAAGGATTATCAAAGAGGAGTACGCAACCAGGCGCACAAATTTCAAATTTATGCTTTGTTGTCCTCACTGCACACTTGTGGGCTTGTAGCGTGTACAAAATAGCTACATTTACCCACTCTCTTCAAATACGAGGGACTAAAGAAAAAGACGGAAATAAAATCACTAGGCTATGTAAAATTATTTTGAACCAAGAAAATTCTTGCCTTCCCAAAAATTAGCCGGTGTGTCAAGAAGAAGAAGGAAAGAAAATAACGAGCCTGTGCGAAATATTTTTTTATATAAAATGAAGTGAAAAATTAAATTAATCTAAAAAGTGTCTGAAGATATATGAATGATTTTATTTCAGTTTCTCGCCGTCAGTGTTGAGGTACAAGCCAGTGTCAAATTAATCGTCAATTCTATTATTTTCCCCTATCCAACACAGGGTGCTTCAAAGATTTTTTCTCAACAATCATAGGAACCAATGTACTTCAAAACTATCTCCGTCCGTCTAATTTTTAGCGTATGCAAACTATACACTCCTGATCAAAAATTTAAGACCACTTAAAAATCTTTAAAAAGATTTTTTTTTATGGATGGATTTTAAACTCCTCTCACTTAAGGTTACCAATACTACAATCTAAAAGGTGATGGAAACAAAAAGCTACATTCCAATCATTTTATTTAGAAATTTACATTTTTATAAAATGAGGCGATTTACACATGATCAAAATTATAAGACCAGGGGTATAAATTGTTAGATCTATGGCAATTCCAATGTTTTTAGTTCAGTTAGAGATTAGCAATCACTGCGTAAAGGTGTTACCATGCCTAAAGCAAGCAAACTTACCAAAGCTGAGCGTTCTCGAATTCTAGAATTCCATAAGCAAGATTTGTCACAGTGGGCGATCGCAGCTAAGGTAAATCGCAGTAAAACTGTGATTTGCAACTTTCTAAAGAACAGTGAGAATTATGGAAAAGCAAAATCCTCTGGTAGGCCCCAAAACATTTCTCCTGCATTGAGTAGGAGAATAAGACGGGTTGTTATGAAAGACGGGAGACTTTCTTCTAGTCAAATTAAGGCAGTCACAGATGCTGATTGCAGTCCCGTAACCATCAGACGACACTTAAGACAAAAAGGCATGGTAAATAAAAAGCGTAAACAAATTCCTCGGCTGCTTCCACGTCACAAGTTGGGCTGATTAAAGTTTGGTTGCGAATACCAAACATGGGACGTTGAGAAGTGGAAGTCCTGTTTTCTGATGAGAAAAAATTCAATCTCGATGGTCCTGATGGCTTCCAACGATATTGGTATAACAAAAATATGCCTCCTGAAATTTTCTCCACATTTCATAGTGGTTGAGGGTCCCTAATGGTATGGGGTACCTTTTCTTACAGAGGGACGATGGATCTCCAGGTGATGCTGGGTCGTTAGAGAGTGGCTGGTTGTGTTAACATGCTACAGAAAGCATATTTGATGACGGAGGGTCATCGTTTGTGTGGGGATGGATGGTTATTCCAACAGGATAATGCTGCAATCCATGCTGCAAGACGGACCTTGACCTTTCTACAAGAAAATGGGGTCCATCTCTTGGGATATCCTGCATGCTCACAGGACTTGAACCCAATTGAAAATGTTTGAGGATGGATGACAAGAGATGTTTATCGAAATGGCAAACAATATTCAACAAAAAATGAACTTTGTGAAGCCATCTTCAGAAGCTGGAGCAACATCCCCCGCACCTTAATAGAAACGCTTATTTCTAGCATGCCCGACAGAATTTTTGAAGTCATCAAAAGTAGTGGAGGTAGACTTCATTATTAAATTTGGTTGTTAAATATTTTCATACACTTTTTGTACAATTTCGTAGAATGTTTGTCTCTGGTCTTATAATTTTGATCATGTGTAAATCGCCTCATTTTATAAAAATGTAAATTTCTAAATAAAATGTTTGGAATGTAGCTTTTTGTTTCCATAACATTTTGGATTGTAGTATTGGTAACCTTAAGTGGGAGGAGTTTAAAATCTATCTGTGAAAAAAAATTTCTTTTTAAAGATTTTTAAGTGGTCTTAAATTTTTGATCGGGAGTGTATGTATCTTCGGCGAGCAATGAACTCTCTTATTTTTGTCTTAAATTTTTAAAAATATTATTTTGTGTCAGATTATTTAATCTACCGAATAAACATTTTCTTTTCATGACAGTTCGTTAAAACTACAGACTTTAAAAAATTCTGTTTTATCACAAACGAGCTACTAACATTTCTTCTTCTATGTGCCCTATCCCTTCAGGACGTAGGCGATCATGGTTCTCCACGTCTCCCTATCCCTTGTGTCTCTTAGTATGTTTGCTCCTGTTACACCTCTAAACAACCGTTCCGTCTTCCACCTGATCAGGCCCTGCAAATATATTATCCGCTGCCTTCCTCTGTCTCTTTTTCCTTCTATCTGGCCAGTCAGTATCAGGTTCTCCAAGCTCTCCTTCCTCATTGCATGTCCCAGGAACTTCAGTTGTCTCTTCCTGATGCTCAGTATTATTTTCCTTTTTGTTGCCATTCTTTCCATCACCTCATCGTTGCTTTCTTGCTCAGTCCACGATATCCGCAGCATCCTTCTGTAGAACCAGAAGTTTTATCCTCATTTTCGATTATATTGTCCAGCATTCACTGCCGTATTGGAGAACTGACATCACATAGCAATCCAGCACTCTTTTCTTTGATTCTAGTGAAATTTTCCTGTGGTTAGAACTTTACTCAGCTTCTGGAAAGCGTCCTTTGCCATGCCAATTCGCCTTCGGATCTCTGTGTCGCACTTTCCATCTCTTGTTAGAATACTTCCTATTGGTATTTTAAATTATTGTACTTGCTTGATTCTGGTATCCTCCACCTGTATTTGGCATTTTGGGTTGCACCTTTTGCTGATGACCATGCATTCAGTTTTCTTAAAGTTTATTTGTAGTCCTTTTTTGTCACTCTCCACCGCTACCTTCTGTAGGAGATTTTGTAGTTTCCTTTCCGTGTCTGCAATCAGCACTGTATCATCTGCATACCTTAAGTTGTTCAATTTGTGGCCTCCAATAGCAAATCCTGGCGTGTCATCTAGAGTCCTCAAAATATTCTCGTTGTACAAGTTAAAACAAATCCGGTGAAAAGACACATACTTGTCTTACGTCTCTTTCTATCTTTGTAAATCTGTTGAAATCGTTACCTGTCCGTATGCAGGCAGTTTGCTGCCAGTAGAGATTCTTGATTATTCTGATGTCTTTCCCAAAAATGTCGAGGCTGCTGAGCATCTCTATCAATTCTTTCTGTTGTATCTTGTCGATTGCTTTTGCATAACCAATAAAACATAGGTACAAGTCCATCTTCATTTGTATTACCCTTTCGGAGAGCATCCTAATCATAAATATGGCGTTCCTTGTTCCAGTGTCTTTGACGAACCCGCACTGTTCCTGTCCTATATCTGACCTTATTCTGCTTCTCGCTCTATTAATCAGGATTCTGACAATCAGTTTTGTAATGTGACTCATTGAGCTGATAGTTCTGTGTAGTTCGCACTCGTTTGCACCTGGTTACATCGGTAGTGCTATAAATTTCGACTTGCATAGGTTGTCTGGTATTATTCCACTATTATAAATTTCGTTTATTATTTCGTTAATTCTTTCTATGCCATATTCTTCCAGAGCTATCAGCAACTCTATTACGACGCCGTCTGGACCAGCTGCTTTGTTTCTGTTCAGTTTGGCCATTGCAGCTTCCACTTCGGATTTTAATATTTCCGGTCTATCCTCCTCCTTGTGTATTCTCAGTTGTTCTCTCCTGTCACAAAAAAAGATCCTTTATATACTCTTCCTTTTTCCTTTTTCTCCAATATGATTGTTCCATCCTTGGATTTTATGCATCCTGTTGAGGAGAAGGTTTCTTGTCCTGTCAGTTCTCTTATCTCTTTATGCATTTCTGCTTTATTGGTCCTACTCAGTCTCTCTACTTCTGCGCATTTGTTGTTGAGCCATTCCTCTTTAGCCTGTCTGCATTTGTTCCTTATTTCGGTGTTGTTTCCTGCACTCTCCTTCATGTCTTGTCGTTATTTTTTGTCTCCTTTGCATCATGCGAAGAATCTTTTCAGTCATCCACTTGTTTTTTCTTCTGCGTCTGATTTCCTTTGGGGCAATGTTGCTCGCTGAGGTCACCATCGCTTTTTTTAGTGAGTCCCATTTTGATTGTCCTTTTCCAATTTGTTCTTCATATTTCTTTCTCACGCTGTTATTGTATTCTTTCTGCAGGGTGAGGTCATTCACAAGCGCGTTTTATTGCAGCCTTGGTGCTGCGCTGGGCTTCTACATTCTCCGGAGTTTTATCCTTAGTTTGCAGATGACTGGGATATGGTCACTTCCGCAGTCGGCACCTGGATATGTTTTGCATTAAACCAATGCGTTCCTGAACCTCTTTTTTATAGTTATATAGTTTATTTGGTTCTTCGTGTCGCCTCCTGGGCTTCTCCATGTCCATAGATGTCGTGTGTGTTCTTGAAACCAGGTCTTCGTTCATAAATTCCTTGTCTTATTTTTTTTAGTTATCCGAGTTTTTCCTGGTCATTATCATCTTGGTGTTCGTATATCAACTTTCTCCTTTTAACCCCTAAGCACCACGCAAAATACAAGTATAAGAAAAAAATCAAAACAAATAATAATAATAATAATAATAATAATAATAATAATAATAATAATCACAGTCCATGCAGATTAAAGATAACCAAAAAAACTTATCAAATACAAGAATCTTGAAGTGAAAACTCGGAAATGTGGCAAATAAGGACATTAATAATTTCAGTTGTAGTTAGAACCCTCGGGTTAATGGAAAAGTGTTCAAAGATATTCAATGAAGTGAATACTAGTAGCCCATGCCTTAAAGAAATACAGTAGATTGTACTCACAAGTACAACTCACACATTACAAAGAGCTGCAGCTGTGTAAAATGTAGGTGATATTAGCTTGTTTGTTTTTTATATACAAAAAATGCTCAGTTGAAAATGTCATGAAGCCATTTCTGACCTCAGATCTCTGGTTGGGACCCGGAAGGAAATGTGCATACAACAGAAATCCAAAGAAATAAAATAAAAACAATGATACTTTTTAAGTAAATAATAATTTCAAAAAGTCTGGGCCCGATAAAATTGGCTGCCAGTTCAAATTAGGATCTATATATGGAGCGTCAGGGATATACTGCGTGTCGGAAATAAAGGGAACGCAAGTTTTATTGAGGGAATCTTTCTTTTCCTCATATTCTTCATATCAGACTGAGAATAGGTGATTCCAAAAGTTCAATACTATGATTTTGAAAAGTTCTTCTTTACACATGCAGAACACATGTAACAAGGATTACCATCTTGCATAAAATGGTTGTGTTTCTTATATATTTGAATAGTTCTACACTGGTTATGGCTCTCCACAGTTGCCTGTCATTTGTTGCCTCAAAAAAACACTTTTTTTCTTTCTGATACTTCTCCTTTCATCTATTTGCATGAATATTATATGAAGTTGAAGTTGATGTGTTTTTACTATTGATAACGACCGTCCACAGCTTCCTATTTTTGTGACTCTCAAAAACATATTTACATTCATGATTCACCTGATTTGTGACAATCCATTCGTTTACCTGCTGTTTCTATCTTATCAAGGAGCTCAAAGTAAATAAAAGAGGCAATAATTGCAGCAATATTCTAATCATAGACGAATGGTAAACTCATATATGGGTAAGGTGGTTCTGGAGAAAAAAATTGTCTCGCCCGATACAATGAACTGACTTTCATAGCAGCTAAGCTAGCAATGGCTTCAATATAGTCCTTCCATTTCATGTCAGCTGAGAAGGTTAGCTCAAGAAAGTGCAAAGATTCCTTTTTTGAAGGTTAGCATCATCTATACTGATGGAAGGCAGGAAGAGGCCTCTCGAATTATTAATGAAGAGTAGTTTTGTTTTGGGTTATGTATTGGTTCGCCGGTAAGAATATGCTGTCGAAAAAACGTGCCCTTTCATGTTTATGTATTTTTTAAAAAGACGAAAAAATGAATCCCACAATGCATCACTATTTCTCGTTTATAATTTTCTTTTCAAGTTACAAGGCTAATTTAATTAGTATGAAGCACGAAATACGAGGATATGGTAGTCGATCGAACCTACTCCGAATCTCCTCAGCCGACAACGCAAACTAAGTCAATAGCGTTGTTTAGTTTCATATTTTGCCTTTCAGGTGAAGGCGGGTTAAATATATACGCGTTGTTTAAGAACAAAAACAAAAACCCACATACACAAGTAACAACACATATATTTATGTGTGTGTGTGTGTGAGTGTGATGCAAAACTACACACATACGTACACACAAAAGCATGTATAACGAAACTGACTTTATATATATATATATATATATATATATATATATATATATATATATAGGACGAAAGCGCTTGAAGCGATAAAAATTATAGACAATTTTTGTATACCTTATCTCCAACAAAATGTAAAAATTTTAGGATGCTGGAAAAACTTAATAAAATAATTAAATCTTTCTTATCGGACGTATAAAATGTAAGATCTTTAAAAGAAGGCTCGTGTCCAAGTATATATATATATATATATATATATATATATATTTCTCAGGAAGAAATGGATTTTTACTTATTAATCAGACAGATTTTTATCATTTTAAACGTTATTTTTAGGGAATACTCATATCTGAGTAGATGCTCCGTTGTTATATTAAGCAGTGTATCTATTTATTTTCATCTAAAAACCTGAATATTTGATAAATGTTATTAAAAAGAATATAGATGCTGAAGGCTCATATATTTCTTTAATAAGATTTCTGGCAACTGAGCTATTGCATAGTGAAGTCGCCTAGCATAGACTGATTATTAATTCACACAGAAATGTACACGAAGTTATAATGTTTGTGTTCACTTCCGTTGTGATTATCTCACTAGACCACAGAGTCTTCATCAGTGACAATGTTTTTTGCAGCAGTTTATGGCCAAGCATAACATTTCTATGGTTCGACAAAAGCCATATTTCCCAGATCTCGCCCTTTGCGACTTTTTGCTCTTTTCAAAAATCGAATCCCACTTAGAAGTAACAAGATTTCAAGACTCTAAAATTAAAAAGAACGCGATATGGCTGCTTGCTATCACATAAAGTTATTATCGAAGATGTAAAAAAATTGATTGGGAACTGATGAGCACAGTTTTACGATCTTATGTGGTGGAAAAAGAAAGTTTATTTCTGTCTTTGTTGCTTGTCTTTTTGTGAACTTAATCGTTTCTTTACATGCACATTTGTATACAGAGATTATATATCTAAACTAGATTTTTATCTCTATGTTTTTCAATTAATTTTCATTTTTTATTTTTAAAATCATTTTGCCTCAAGCAATGCAGGATCGCCACTGGTGCACAGTGGGTTGCAATGAGAGGAAAATGCAAGGTACAGGGGATGTCGAAGAAAGGATAAGAGAAGGATGGGCGTTAGGTAAATAGAAGATGACAATTGCTGTTGCATTTAGACTTTTGGAGATTGTAGCTGTCAGGGAAGCAAGAAGTGCGAGAAAAGAAACTGTTACAGTAGAATAGGCGGTTGTATTTCTATTTCGACACGTAAAGACGTACAGGAAACCAGAAAAGGAAGATCACCAGAACAGTAGCCATGAAAATACTTGTAGAAAATACATAGAGAGGCCAGATCACGTTGGTGAGAAAAAGACTGAAGGCCGGCTGCCAAGTCAGGATCAATTGCATTGGATATTTTCATTTGGATTTTGTCGAGAACTTTTGAACAGCACGAGCACCCGACCAGATATGGCAAAAGTATTTAATACGCGGACGAATGTTAGATTTATAAATTTAAAAATATCACCTGCAATTTTAATATACTAAAAGTTAATTATAACAATAACTAGGGTTATCATTTTGGCTAGAATGCCGGCTAGTTTATGTGGAATGCTGCCTATTCCTGATATAATGGGTCTCATTAGAATAGTATATAAATTACTTTTAGTATTCTATATATGGATACTTTAGGGTTAGTTTTTAATTAGGAACTGTCTTCATCTTTTAATCAGTTTCGTCTATTCTTTTTTATATATACTGTCACCTTCAAACATCAGTTATATATATATATATATATATATATATATATATATATATATATATTCTGTGGATAGCAAAAGTATTTAACATATTAAGTTTTTTACAAATAAAAAATTCTTCAATTTTTATGATACTTCAAATATATTAATAAACATTATCTAACTAAATATAGAGTAATATTGAGAAACATTGTTTTATGTACTCTTATTGTCACAGAGTTTAAATTTACCAATTTGATAAATGGAAATATTGCATGAAAAAAGAGGAGAGATTTGATAATGCATTTCGCTAGTTAAGGCTTCATCAGCGCCAAGATGAAAGAGAGAAAGAAAGGTATGCATGTGTGGATTTGTATTTGCTTAAAAAATAAGGAAACTTTACCCTAAGCTTGTGTTTCTTATGAAAAAAGAATGAAAGAATGACCTTTGAAAAGTCGTTAGTACATCTCTTATTCACGATCTAGATTTTATTTTCATTTTCTCAGCTTTTTTAGGATTAAAGTTAAATTCTTTTAATTTGGAATAAGAGATGTACTAATGACTATTCATGACAATGTAGGTTTTATTTTGTTGTACTTATCTGTGCAAAATTGGATGTCATTGGTTTATCAAGGGTTTTAAATTTGAAAACGTTCATGAATATTCGTGAAATGCTTGAAAATTCACTGAAAATTCGTAGAGATCACAAAATGTCATAACTCAAAGTCTGGCAAAATGTAAACGAGTAATATTTAAGAATATTTTTTAATAAATATTGATATAAGATGAACCTATGCGCTGTACGTCATTAAAAACATGAAATAATGAATTTAACCGTTTTCTCTTGATTTTTCAACATATTTTTGGTCGTGTATGTTGGCTTGGAAAAGGAGTAATTCTTTCAAGAAAGTGAGATTTTTTATATAAACATGTGCAACAAAATAAATCCTACATTGCCTTGATAAGGTCCCATGGAGGACGAAAGGCGTCAGCTAGGAATTGATTTTCCTCTTGTTACTTTTTATTTATCATGTTCCTATATAGTTATACTCTATCTAAAAATATTTATACACATACATACATATATACATACTCCCATATATATATATATATATATATATATATATATAAATTATAGTTGTAATACCAATGACAACAGAACTAATTCTGTCAAGATTATCAATAATTCAATAATTAAACTACAATTGAGATAGTCTTGAAACTCACCGGGAACTATCCCGCAAGGAAAAGAAGGGGAAGAAAAATGAGACAAACGAAATACCTGAACAAAAGGTTAAGCATTCGTGAGAAAGAAAAAACCCCAAGACGAAAACCTTAACAATAGAGCTCAATACGAAAGCAGAGTACACCAAGCACTCAAAGCGAAAGTAGTGTAAACAAAATCGAAAATCTAAGAATGAGCCAATAACCTACCACGGTTTCGATTAACAGCTCGTCAGGGAAATTTTTTTACTTTCAATCCATTCTAAAAAATTTTGTTAAGCAAAACCATGGTAGGTTATTGGCTCACTTAGATTTTCGATTTATATATATATATGATAGCATAAGGAAAACATTTATATATATATATATGATAGCATAAGGAAAACATTTATGAAACTAACATGTTTCGCTTTATTAAAGTTTCATAAGAAAAAAATATTAAAAAGAATTAAAAATATTAAAAAGAAAAAGGAAGTGAAAGCCAATATTAACGATAAATTAAAAACAAACACAAAAATTAAAACTAACAAACTTTTCTTTTCTGTTTCGCCGTATTTTATTTTCGGATGAAGCTTTAATAAAAGCTAAACATGTTAGATTTATAAACGTTTTCTTTTTTGATCTTTATTCTATGTTTCCGTCGGACTTCAATTCCTATTTCATCCCGATTTCTGGTTAGAAGAAATCGGATGTCTAACTTTACTGATGAGCTGTGATACAGCAAGACAGGACTGTCTGCGGATGACTATATATATATATATATATATATATATATATATATATTATTCTATTTTATACACACTTTGCCGACACGGAAAATACATGGAGAGACATAAAAATATAGACTTTTTTACTTTCAATCCATTCTAAAAAATTGGATAGGATTTAGCTTAAATTAATTTCAGAAAAGACTATATGAACGTTTTCCTTTCAGGCTATTCAGAAAAAAGGTTTAGGATTTATCTTAAATTCAATGCAGAAAAGCTGGGAGAATGTATAAATTAATTTTAACAAGAAAAAAATGTAAATAAAAGATACAGAATAAATATTAACAGCATTTTTAGAAATGTCGCACTTTCCTTGTATCGAGAGAACCGTCAGATTCGCGGGAAAATATTAATGCATTATTTACATATATAACATTTATATATATATATATATATATATATATATATATATGAAACTTATTATTTATATATATAACATTTTTTCTTTTTTTTTTTGCATATTAGGTCATACTATTTCTGGGATACATTAGGATAGCTGAATTCATGAACATTGGTTTTTCTGCAATTGGCTCTAATTTATAAGTTATTGCTGAAATGTTTTTCGTTTCGGCGAATTTGTACCAAATGATACTAATTTGATTACTGTGTTACTGGTGCATGAATATTTCAAGAAAACCCTATTTATTAAGCTATTTAAACTATTCATTGGTAAGTCTATAGTGTTGAATAAATGTGTAACTTTTATTTAAGTTTTCTGCTTAAATATGAATAATTAAAGAGAAACATCTTAGATTTAAAAACGTTTCCCATTTGTACCTTATTCTATCATTCTGACGGATTTTGATCCTTATTGGATCCCAAGTCATATATATATATATATATATATATATTGTACATATCTTGTAGACATAGAAACTACGTAGAGACCTAAAAAAAGTAGATTTTTTTCATTCAACCTATTCTGAAAAATTGGATAAGAATTTACCTTAAATAAATTTCAGAAAAGGATATATGATTTTTTTTTCTTTCAGGCCATTCTGAAAATAGGTTTCGGATTTACCTTAAATTCAGTGCAGAAAAGCTAGGAGAAAACATAAATTAATTTCAAAAGAAATAAAATTGCAAAGAGTAAACATTAACAGCTTTTTTTAGAAAAGTCGCACAAATCCATTCTTTCCTTGTATTAAAAGAAACGTCAGGTTAGCGGAAAAACTATTAATTATTTATTTTTAAGCATATATACAAATACACAAGGCACATATTACTTTCTTTCGTTTTTTTGAACTGATGAAGTCTAAAATAGCGAAACCCATAATTAAATCTAGTTTCAATGAAACAGTTTTTCATATGCATGTCTGTAAGATTACATTTAACAAGCTCTACTTGTAAATTATGTCACAATTTTCCAACAATGAGGCAATCCTCTACTAGTATTTAAGAAGACTACAGAGAAATGGCATGAATCAAGTGAAATCTGTGTCATATAATCTATCTTCAAGTTTGTATTGTCCATTACTCAAAGGAAACGTGAATTTCAAAAAACATTTCCCTTTGTATAAGGCTTACTACTTGAAAATATGCTATATTGGTGATAGGAAAAGCAATTTTTTATTTATTCTTATAAGATACAAATAAAAAGATCCATAAGGATTAAAATATCAGAAGAGGAGTTTTACCTCTAATTTTTTATACGACCCACATCTGCAGACATTAAATACGGGAGATAACTCTTGTATTTTTTATTCTCCATGTAAAAGTTACTATGTCGAGCTTATCTTTAACAAAAAATGATTGAAAATAAGAAATTAAAACAAAGATGAAACGGTGGGGCACGTGAAATTTATTTTTCTTTTTTGTGTGAAATAATAAAGTTGCAAGGGGTGTGTAAGTTATGAAACAAATCAAATGAAAAAGTGGAATGTTAATAGAAATCAGTGAGGATACACACACGGATAAACACACTGACACACACCTTAGTTTTATTTATATAGATTATTCATGAATATATATCTTGAAAATAAGTAAAGAAAGTTTCTTTGACATTTTTCAGAATATATTGATATATTTGAGAATATAAGTAAATATATTTATTAGTAGAGGTCATATGAAATATGCGCATGCGTTTGTGTGTGTGTGCATGTGTGTGTGTGTTTGTGTGTGTGTGTGCGCGCGCTGAGGCTGTAAGGACATTGTCAAATAAATCATGTTTATAGACACTTTTGTCGCCGACTACAAAGCAAACACCTTAATACGATTTAGAAAAATTACATTTCGTGACAAATGGGATTTTTCTAATATAGCCGTACGTAAATGCGCACGATCATACTAGAATTAGACGCCGACATAAGTAAAAAGAAAGGTATAATACCAGTTCTGTATAGAAATGTGTTCGCTCTTTCTGATCAAACAGGATTTCATATATATATATATATATATATATATATATATATATAACTTAGTAATAGTTAGAACAAATGGAATAAAAATCCACAGTTAGTAATATTTACTTTTTTAAAATGTTCAATACAAAGTAGAGCAATATATTATTATTGTTATATTTTTTATTCTAAGGTGTTATAATAAAATCATTTTACATCGCTACACTAATTCTTCAATCTTTCAGTACTATGAATCTTATAGAAATTTAAAAATAATTTGTTACCATTCTCTAGACATTTATAGAGGGCATAAAGTTAGAATAGGGAAAATAAGGTTAGAGAATGAAGGTGGGTGAGTCATTTTAACTTCTAATCTTATTTCCCGTTTCGGCGTAGACTTGAGTTTCTATTGGTTAATCCAGACTTGCCTACAAGATAATTCTTAATTCTGTCTTAATGTGCCCTTTAACTGTACGAAAAATAGTAATGATTAGTTATTAAATTTCTATGAGAATCATTTCCACCACACGACATTAATCGTCGCTTGACGAAATACAATTCATAATGCTGAAACATGAAAACTTTTGAGTAGCAATGTAAAATGTTTTATTAGAACCACTTATAATAAAAACGTTACGAATATATATATATATATATATATATATATATATGTGTGTGTTGTTAGATGCATTTTTAGTCAATGTCATCATTTCTTTTCAGGAATATTTTCATTTAAAGATTTTAAATCTGAACTATCCATATTTCTTTCTCTATGTTTTTAGCTTATTTGAGAGATCGTGATTTTTTTATAACAATAACTAATTGTGCCAAGAGGTTGAATTAAATTAAATGTTTTAACAACCCAAAATTTAAACCCCACTTCTTCACTCTTTACATAAAAAAAAAACTCTTGTAAAAGCACAAGAAACATATCTTGTAAAAACACAGGAAAAATATATAACTAGTTTAGGATCTTTATTTACAAATGTTCTTGTAAATAAATGCTCAAATTTATTTAAACACATGTGTCTTAAGGCATCTGTGAGTATCAAAGTTATTTTCATTCATTTGTTTTGACGTTATGACCAAGGACGCATTCCAGAAGCTGAGTAAAATATCAAGAGACAGGGAATTTTCACTCGAAACAAAAAAAGAGAGTACTGGATTGCTATGTGTTTCAGTTCCTCAATATAGCAGTGAATTCTAGACACTCTCAACAAAGATGAAGTAAAAGTTTGAAGCAACTGAAATGTGGTTCTACATAAGGATGCTGTTGATATCATGGATCGAGTATGTAAGCAATGATGATATTTTGGAAAGGATGGAAACAAAAAAGAGATGAATACTGAGCATCAGGAAGAGACAGCTAAAGTTCGTGTGACATGCAATGAGGAAGGAGGGCTTGGAGAATTTGATACGAACGGGCCAGATAGAGGGAAAGAGAGACGGGGAAAAATAGCGTGTAACATACTTGGTGGGCCTGAGCAGGTAGATGGCGAAACGGGGGTTGTGTGGTGTAACAGGAGAAACATAAGAATCGCTAAAGATAGGGAGACGTAGAAGGCCATGATCGCCTGCGCCCTGAAAGGAAAAGGCACATAAAAGAAGAAGAATAAAAACAGAACATCTACTCAGATATGAGCATCCATTTAAAACAGCATTTAAACAAATATATATATATATGGGTGTGGGGGGTGGAATAATGTAAACTTTTATTTTGGTTCTACTGAAAATCCTTGGAAATTTAGTTTCTATCATCATTGATGGACTTTAGTAAATGTAAAATACGCAAAAAACAATGCTTTCTCAAAACATTTCTATAAATTAAACAATGATATTAATACACTCATTATTACGCAGGGTATTATAGCAAAAAACAAATCTTATAATGGGAAAGATGATAGATGTAATTTATGCCTTCTAGAAAGATTAGTTATCTTAAACACTTAAATGACCTTAACTTATTAAACATTAGGAAATGAGTTGGAGGTTACACGTAGGCAAAAAATAAATATCTCTTCAAATATTTTGATTCAAATTAATTTTTAGTATAGATTATTAATTTTTGCTTTTCTTAGTTTTTATGGTCTCTAAGTCCGTTTATTCTTATAGATTTTTTCATCAAAAATCTTACAAAATATTTTTCTTACTTGAAAGAAAATAGTAATCTCCATTTATGTTCAATCTAGAATAATATTCACAAAATTGAATAAAAATTATTTTTTTAATTTATTTTATATATATAAAATAAAAATTCCATTTATTTTCAATACAATATACACCTTTAAAATGGAAATAAACTATAATCTGCGTATGACATATGGACTGTGTTAACATTGCGTTAACGGCATATTTTATAAAAAGCTAAATTATGTAACGTCTCTTCCCAGCACCTGAAGTTTGAGTTGTACATGAAACTCTGAGTCATGCTACCGATGAGGCATAATCTGTATATTTAATAATATACTTAATAGCTGCGTTATATTACATCAAACACTGTTTTATTAATACCAGCACTCTACGTGCGATAGATTATATATATATATATATATATATATATATATATATATATATATATATTAAAAAAGGATTAATTCAAAGATGTTGAATGGCCATTTCGATATGACGATCCCCACGGGGAGCGACACATCACCTCAGCAACAGAAAAAAACCTTTCAGAAACTCTTTTTTCTGTTGCTGAGGTGATGTGTCGCTCCCCGTGGGGATCGTCATATCGAAATGGCCATTCAACATCTTTGAATTAATCCTTTTTTAATATATATATTTGCTCTGTAATATTTTATTACATGGAGCTCTCTTCCTGTATCATTTTTTAATATTAAAATAAATTTTTAATATTAATTAGGATCGGGTTTTTTGGAATTTACCTTCCTGCTTTTTTCCTTTGGATTGAAGTATCTGAATTAAAATATATATATATATATATATATATGGGGCTGTTCACGCGCTTATGTCGACACTTTTTAGACATGTGGACAGAATGTCAGATTAATTTCAATCTTGACGTCATTTTAGACGATTCATATAAACCACATAAAATATAATAACCTTGTCGTCAAATTCTTTTCTCCCTGTTAGTTTGACATTGTGTAATATCCTATGTAAACTGCAAGATTTGCCACAAAAACTAACGAATCGGGAAAGTTCTGACATTTTCAACCAATAAGTTAAACATAAGGTGGCAGAAAGTTAGGAGAAGATTATGTTACGTTAGAGTGTTTAATTTTGCAACATAAACCTTACCGGACAATATATCATCAAATATAAGATTTATGATACAAAAATCCCGTCAGTTTATGTAAAGATTCGCTTTGAACTAGCGTCTAAAAAGTAGATATAGGCCAGGATTACACTAGAGTCATAAAGGTAGACATAGGTTAAATTTACACTAGAGTCATGGAGGTAGACATATATTCGGTTTACACTAGATTCATAAAGTTAGACGTAGGTTCGGTTTACACGAGATTAAAGAAGTTACATAAAATCCCCTTTTTTTTAACTCAAGTTAAAAAGATTGAAATTGAATGAGTTTTAATGGCAATCTGTTTTCTGGAGAACTTCTACTCTACTAGGGGAAATACTGCCAGCGGTTTCTAAGCCCCACTGACAAAACACAGAATAAGAACTTTTTATCCTATCACTTTGGACATTTACAGAGTCAGACAGGCGTTGTCACGCAACAAAATCCTCCGCTGAATTTATTGTCCAGGAAAGATATGCATCTATCAATATGCATCATTCATGTTGGATAATCCTTCTGAAATCTACTGAACACGAAGACGAATATATTTCCCCGTTTAGGTTCGGATGTTAATGGCTTTTCTGAACATAGCTACAATTTTCGACGTTTTGAATTCTCGTTATGAGTTCACTTTTCATCACCAGGGATTATACTGTCATAAAAGAAAAATTATTTAAAGACTGTCCGGCATTCTTTTCCATAAGTTAATATAGAAACATTTTTTCCAGCTTCCGATAATTGTATCGCAGTTTGGACAATGACGTACGACATTTCAATGACTGCACAACCTGGTGAAATTTAAAATAAACTTTTCAGATGTCTCTAACATTCAACGGAAATAGGCACCTCGGCATGGATTAATGTGTAGCTGGCCTTATTACTGAGTACTGAGTTAGATACTCATTCATATCCATCAGCAAAGTTATTATTATCTCTAAGGCTGACATGCAATCGAATCAACCAAGAGACAGTGCTAAGAGGTGTTACGTCAAACTGACTGAGAACTATACAGCCCTGTCGAGTGAATAAAGAGTTTAATTCGTTGAATACTACCAAGATAGCGAGACACTTGACGAAAGAAGGAAGGTATAACGACTGAAAAGTTTTTAAACATAGCAAAAATAATTAAGCAAATTAGAGTAACGTAACATCTGACGATAAAATATACAAGATCATTTTTCATTCATAAGAAGCAGGCATCAGTTTATTGTTACTTTGAATATTTATATTTGTCTGTTTGTTAAGTGTGAAATAGATAGCTATCTATATGAATTAATTACGAAAAGATAGATAGATAGATAGATAGATAGATTTCTGTTTTTCCATCTTTCAATTTATATTTCTTGCTTCTCTCACTTTTTCGCTCTTTCTCTACATTCTTTTTCTATATTTCCCTCTCCTTTACATTTTTGCATTTCTTTATTCTCTTTCTATTTTCCATCTGCCGCTATTTTACACGTTTTTCTCTCTTTTTCTAACTCTGCTTTTCTCTTTCTACTCTTTTCTTCCTTTCTTTTATTTTTATGCTCGTTTATCTCACACGGTTTTTCTATTTTTTATTTTTTCTATCTTTCATATTCGTTTATCTCACTCAATTCTCTTTATTTTTTTTTACTTCTTTTCTATCATGTCTATTTGTTTCACTCGGTTTTCCTTCTTCTTTCTTTCTTTTTTTCTTTTTTCTTTCATGCCCTATTATCTCATTCAATTGTTCTTCGGTTTTTCTTCTTTCTTTCTTTCTTTCTTTCATATCCGTTTTTCTCACTCCGTTTTTCTTTGTTTTTCATTATATCTTTCTTTTTTTCATGTCCGTTATCTCACTCGGTTTTTCCTTATTTTTTACGTTACTTTTTTTTTCCTTTCAGTCGTTGTTTCTTTCTTTCATGCCCGTTTTTCTCACCCGCTTTTTTTTTCTTTTCCCTTCTTTATTCTTTCTTTCATTCATCTCCGTTTGTCTCACACTTTTATTTTTTCTGGATTTTCCCTTCTTTCTTTCTTTCTTTCTTTCTTTCTTTCTTTCTTTCTTTCTTTCTTTCATGCTCGCTTATCTTCTTCGGTTTTTCTTTCTTCTTTTCTCTTTCTTTTCCTATTATGTCACTAAATTTTTCCTTCTTTTTTCTTTCTTTAATGTCCTTTTATCTCACTCAATTTCTCTTTCCTTCTTTCTTTATTTCTGTCTTTCTATTCCTTTTAATATTTCAAAAATAATTGAAAATCAGTAAAAGATTGCAATGCTATTGTTCCGTCCTTCTCTTTTAATGTTTTAAAGAAAACACGACACCTTTTATCTGGAAGATACAGCCAACAAAGACACCTCGTTTAAGTTGTTGCTTTATTTTGTCAAATTCTAAAACCTTTTTTCTTTTTTCTTTTTTGCTGGATCGTTACTAGCCTCCCCCATGTCTTCGGTTGTAATTCTCTAAGGCTTAATTGAAAGAAACCTGCTTAGAACCACACTTCTACATTGTTCGACAGTTACCAAGTCAATAATTATATTTCAGAATAGTCATTAAATCGACGCATATTCGGCGGACAAGCCGTGACATCATCTCGACAAAAGAAAGATAATCCAATGTAGAGGTGAAAAAGTAACGTTCACAAGAAAAAAAAGAAAAAAAATCATAATGGCACAGCAAAATAAACGACAATGGAAGAAAACCCAAAACATATTGATGAACGACAACCAAATTAATAAAGAAAATAAAGTAGCAAATAAATACGGATTTAAGGAGAAGGAAAAAGCTCATCAGGTCCGAGATTTCCAAGATGGTCGTTATAAGCAGATATAATCACGTGATAATTACTGAGTGATTTGAAAATGTTTTTCCCCTTGAACAGGTTCACATGAATCTTCTGAATGCAAAATGGTTGACGACGAAGAAACGAAATGGTGAGTCGTGAAATAAGGGAAAAATAAAAGGTAATTTTGTAGATGAAAAAACAAGGAGAACAGTGAAAAGGAGTGAAAAAGAGAATAAGATTAGAAACCAAAGAAAGGCGTAATCATAAATGATGCGAGAAAATGAGTATAATGTTACAGATGAAAAAAACGAGGAGAATCATGAAAGAGTTGGGAAAAGAGAGATAATGACACGCATAAAGCAGCAAAGAGAGTCGGGATAGAAGAGAAACAGAAAGATAATGTGGGAGATGAAAGAACAGGGTGTTGTGAAAGAGAAGATAAACAAGAATCTTTTTCTATATGCCTCCTCTCTTCAAAACATTGTAGATTTGGCTGTTCAGGATTTCTTGTATTTTGTAGTTTAATAAATTCTGTCTTTTTCCCTATCTCTCAAATCCTGCCCATCCATTCATTTGCTCAAGCTTGCAAGGTAGAGCTTACATTGCTTTCCTGTTTCCCTCTTGCCTTATATATGTCCTGTGAGAATTCTCTTTTCTCATCAAGCGCACCAGAAATGAAGGACTTGGCAGTTTCGAAAAATAAATTCCTATTTGCTTCAAATTTATGGATTACAACGTTTGAAAGAGGCTGAGAGTCGCTCCCAGAAATTCACCTGCTTCGTTAATTCACTCAACTTTCCTAATGGAAGCGACTTAATGATAAAACGTAAAATGCGAATTTGAATTATACTAATCACAGTTTCTGAAGAATACAGATTGCACACCAAAAACATTTTTGTGTAATCTATTTCTCTATCTAACAGGTAAAAATATTACCTTGAATTTTTAGCACAGTTCTTATACCGTAATAGGGTGGTCTGAAAATTTCATAGCCTAACTATGAAAGAGAGAAGCTAGAGTTGTGAAATCTTGTATGCATTAATTCCAATTCTCCGTTAATAACTGCATTGATTATTTCCAGATAAATTGCCATCTAACCGTTCAAAAAGACTTCAGAATTAACAAATAGCGACTTCTCTTGAAAATTGACAAAAACTGATATCAAGTACATGCTTAAAAAACTGTAGCCCTCAGGTACATTTATGTTGACGTCGTTGCTACATTAGAGAATGACGCTCTAGTTTTATCAACAATGTAAAAGTGGGCAGCTGAAGGGGAAGGGAAAGTCTTGAAGATGACTCATGGACTGGACTTCCAGAAACTACCACCACCGACGAAATTATTGATCATATTTATCATGTGGTGATGGATGACAGACGATTAACTGTAAATCAAAAAGCCAATTCTATTAGCAGAACCTGTGAGAGAGTTGAGAATATTCTGCACAAAGAACTTGGCATGACGTTGGTAGATTACCTGTCTCCTGAAATCTAATCAAGAGAGAACCACGATCATATCAGTGGGAAATCTCAGTTTGTTTGAGACAGGTCAAGTTGGCTTTCTTTAACGTTTTCTGAACCAGGATGGTAGAGAGATAGTTCATAGAGCGAAAATACCTCTCCCCACCTTCACCAAGGAAGGCCAATGTCGTTTCATCTGCAGAAAACTATTGACCTAGATTTTTTACCAAAAATCTGCTGAGGCTGACAAAGCAAGCGTCGCTGCTGAGCTTGAAAAAGACAACCAATCTGTGGTGGACTAGGGACATAACTGGCTCATGAATTTTAATGCTTCAAAAACGAAGCTGCTATCTGTTAACCATCACAGACAATCGCTTCTACTACCCCCATTAGCATGGATCAGGTTAGTCTCTCTGGAAGCAAAACACTGTGCCTCCTTGGCCTAACTCTCTCAGCAGACCTCAAGTGGAACAACTATATCGAATCCATAGCTAAATACGCTGCTAAGAAGGTTGGTTTACTGAGTAGGGCAAAGAAGTTTTCTCTGTCTGAATCCATCCTGCACATATATAAATCTATCATCCTCCCGTGTATTGAATACCGCTGTCACATCTGGTGGGGTGCCCCTGCTATTTATCTCCGGCTTCTTGACAAAATCCAACGAAGAATCTGTAATGTAATTGATCCCGACCTGGTAACTCAACTCCAGTCACTTTCTCACCGGCTTAATTCCCTCAGTCACTTCTACAAATATTTTTACGGCTTTTGCTCTGATGAGATTAGCTCCCTGGTGCCGTCTCTGCATGAATTTACTCGAGCTGCTAGACAAGCGTCTACAGTGAAACCAATTAAATGTAACATCAAGTAAATGGAAGTGAATTCCACAGGCGGAAAGTGCAAGAAAATAAACTGAGTAGAAGTGGCAGCATATATACATATAAGAAATGCAAGAGAAGTAATTATATATATATATATATATATATATATATATATATAATAACAAGACCGACTCTGTAAGTATCTAAATCCTAAAATTATACGAAAATAAACTTTGAGGACAACAAATAACAGACAGAATCTAACTCCGTTATTGTCCGTCGCTATAAGGCGTTGGACAAGAGGGTAAAAAAAAAGAAAACTGCGGAATACAGACAATACATACAATACCCCGCAGTAAAGAAAAAAACCCAAACGGAACCAACCACAAAGAATGAAAAAGTGCTCGATACAGAACTAACCAAAGCGGAATAACAAAGAGGAAGCAATGTAGAGCAAAGACACGTAAAAAAATCACATAACGAGCCGTTGTGTGAAACCGCGGTAGGTTTTGGCGATCTTGTGATTTTTTTACGTATATATATATATATATATATATATATATATATATATATATATATATACTTGTAAGAAGGTTAGGTCTCTGTGTCATGCCAAAAATTCTTCTCGTCATTGCCCATTTTTAAATATACCATTTGTCCTTTCACTGAATACTGTTGCCATATCTAGTCGGCTGATCCTGCTATTCATCTCGAGGTTCTCAATGAAATGCAAAAAACCTGCAATGTAATCGATCCTGACTTGACATTACGACTTTAGTCACTTTGTCATCTATGTGACGTGACTTCTCACTGTTTTTTCTCCAAATATTTTCATGGCAACAACTCTCATGATCTTTTTTTTCTTGGTGCTCTAACCACATAAATCTTAGCGTGTTACTAGACTGACATCTAGGTCAGATCCTTTTACCATTTTTTACCATCGAAGTAGTTAAATGTAACTGTCACTTCTAGTCAAGCAGTTTATTTTCTCGCACTTTCCGCCTGTGGAACTCGCTTACTTGTCTAATAGCTACAATCTTCAAAATTTTAAATTCAACGTTAATTGCTATTTTCTATCTTTTTGAATTCCATTTGTTTTCAGTTCATTTCATCAATACCTCTGTATCCATTCTTTTCTCTCACTGCCCTATCCTGAGCGCTAGTCGCGGTTCCACCTTGCTCGCGGTGAAATGATTAAAAGAAATTTGCAGAAATTGTTTAAATCTCCTTGATCCAAATCAAGATTTGTTTGGATGATTCTGTTTTGCGTCATATATTCAAGATTTATTCAAATCACTTTGATTCAACACAGACTCTATTGTGTCTTTACTCGAATCAACTTGATCTAACCTGCGATTTATTGGTCATTTACGCCAATAAGCTTGATCTAATGTAGAATCTTTTCAAACTTGAATCCAATCATCCATACTTTTCTCAATGCCAAGCTTGGGTAATTACATCTCTTTCGATTTCTGTCTGACTAGGAAGAAGAGTTTCTGACGGAATACTGCCGTTTCTTTCTGTCATGCTATTTAACCCATAGATGTTGGGATATGAAATGGATTCATATCATTTGCTATTTGCTCTTAAGTGAACTTAATGGATACGACTGGAATTTGAAATCCGTTTTCGGATTTCTAATTCAGAGTCATCTTTCATTACATGCTCATCCAGATTTGTCTCAAGATCTCTTTTCTGGTTTCGTAAAAATAGTTTTAAACCAACCCACGATATCTAGTGCCTATGTTCAACTTGTATTGAGTCAACCCACGATCATTCGTGCCTTTGTTAAACTCATATTGACCCAACACACGATCTCTCATGCTGTTGTTCAACTCATCATAATTAAACTCACGATCATTTATGCCTTCGATTCAATCCACGATTTCTCCTGCCTTTCTTCAACTCACCTTGAAACAACCCACGACCTCACGTGCCTTTTCTCAACTCACCGTGACCCAACACACGACCGCACGTGCCTTTCTTCAACTCAGCTTAATGAAACTCACGATTTTCGTGTTTTTGGCCTAGTAATCTAGACCTAACCCACGATTTCTACTTCCTACATTCAACTCACCTTAATGTAACTCACGACCTTTCGGGCCAAGTTACATGTCCCGTGATTCAACTCGCGGTCTATCCAATCTTTTTTCAGTTCACCTTGACCATTTGCATTTGTTCAACACTCCTGGATCCAAAGCTCGATTCCTCATACCTTTGTTCAATTCACTCTGACCAACACACTATCTCTTATGCCTTTAACAAAAAGGTTTCTCGCTACCTAGTAATTCTTTTGCCTTTAACCGAATGACATTGATAATAGACATAATCATTTTCTGTCTTTGCATTCTTCGTCGTTCTAAAAAGATATTGATATTTATTTATTTCATTGAAGATCTTTCAGTATAAACAGAAATGATCAACAAAAGATGGAATTCTTAAACTGAACACATCCAAGAAATGGTAATAAACATCAAATATTATAGACACATATTCAGAATTAATAATAAACTATATTTCAAGTTCAAACTGTATATATATCCAATAAATAACACTTGCCTGAGTAAATGTTTTGTCAATATCATTATATTAAATTAGTACAGGCTATTGTGTTTTGGCGCCACTATATATATATATATATATATATATATATTCTTTGTATCTTATGTATTATTATAAGTACCAACGGATAACCTATGAATATGTGTTGGCCGAAAGATATCTAAGGTCTAAAAAATAAAAAAATAAAAACAAAGAAATCTAAGATGACGTTCTGTTTGCTTAAGTCAATTGTTTCTGTGGGTACAAGTCTTTGTTTATATATATATATATATATATATATATATATATATATATATATATAATGTAATGGTTGTTACAATGTTTTTAAATTCATAGTATCACTACACAAGAATTTTCATGTTTCAAAGCCAGCCCATTATGTTGTTGGCTTCATCCTCAGGTGATTTTTTTAGAAATAGGAATGATCTAGTTGAAAAGTCAGTTTATTTGTGTTGGATTTGTTTTTTGGGGTGTTAGAGGGGTTGGTCTGTATTTTGAGTTCTATTGACCTTTTTAAGGTCTTAAGGTTAAGTGTTTGTTTGTGTCTGAGATCAGGATAGGTTAATCTATTAATCTTGTGAGGGCTGATGCTGCTGGCCCTTGCGTGTTGTTATTTGGTTTAGGGGTTGGTAGGTATTGCTTTGTTTTGGGGTTGGTTTCTCCTTAATTTAATTTATGTTATTTTGTATTGGGGTGTGTGCTTCTTTTTCTTTTTTTTTCTTTTTTATAAAATATATTTTTTATAAAATCTATCATTCATAAAAATATTTTATAATATTCCATAATATTAAAACTATTTTATAATGTTATAAAATATAATATTTTATAATATTTAAGAATAATACTTTTTTATAAAATCTATCCTTTATAAAACATATTTTATAAATATCAAATATATTTTTTTATTTATTTATCTACTATTCTGCTGCAACTGCATTATTTTTTGTTGGTATTGTATAGGGTTTGTTTTCTTTTTCTGTTTATTTATGGGGTTGGTTGTGTGTATTTTTTGTGTTTTTTTTTGGGGGGGGGGGTTCTGGTTGGGGAGTTTTTTGTTTACTTAGATTTTAGCGAGAAATATTTGCGATGTTTGCATATTACTGCTAATTCGTATCTACGGTTTTATAAATCGTTGCTGTTAGGGTACTGAAGAATGTGTAGTTTTTCACTTAGACATAAAGTGCATATGTCATTAAGTGAGTTGCAAGCTCTAGTTGTTTCTAGGATTTTCCATTTTACTTTGTGTTTCTGTTTTGAATCCTTTAGCTTCCAAAAGTATGTGGAAAGGGATGTTTGGTTTCGGTATAAGCTGTTTTTAAATGAGGTTAGCTGCAAGTACCAGCGCTGCTTAAAAGTATTCTTAGTTGATCCGATATACACTTTATTTATAGTTGGATTTTCGATGGATGTTATGTGGCATTGATAGATTATTGAGTTTGTTTTGCATTTATTTTGTAGTGGGTAGTTGCTAGGGTTTCTACAATTACACATGTTTTCGTTGTTGGGTTTGGTTGGGTTTTGGTTGCCGGTTTTATTTTGGTTTACGTGTTGATTTAGGATATATTTGTTATGGTTAGTTACGATTTTTTTCTAGGTTGTTTGTGCAGCTGTAGCTAAGTTAAGTATATTTTTGTTGAAGATTTTACTGAGGGGGTTATTTGTTGGGAAATGTTTTTTAATTAAGTTCAGGAACTTCTGTCCTCGTTTGGTGTTGATCATTTGGTTGAAAGGAGGTGTGTACCAAATAATTTTTCTGTTTCTACTTTTCTTGTTGGGGTTGTTGTTTGTTATGTATTGGATATCTTTGTTTCTGTGGCGGCTTTTTTTTAATGACTTGTTGTAGAGAGCTTCGTGTTTGTTGAATATTTCTTTGTTAGACGAGTTTTGGCTGATTCTATGTTCTGTGGAAGAGGGTATATGTTTGATAATACTAGGGGGGGTTGACTTTGGGTGGATATATAGTGGGTATTCATTGGGTTTTATGTATGGTTTGTAATTATTGTTGACTAAATCTAGTGTGATATTGAGGAAGTTTGCTACTTTAAAATTTGTGTTGACTAACTTTTAAGTTTAAAACTTTGAATTCTCTGTGGATCAGTTTTCTGATTTTGTCTGTTTTAAAGTGTGTGGAGTTTTTTTACTATCATTAGACCGTCGTCTCTATATAGCCCTATGTCCTGTGTGTTAATGTCTTGGTGAGCGGTGAGATTGTACAGAGTAAATAACCCGATGAGATCAGAGGACTCTGCAGAGTCCAGCGCACCCATTGTGACGTCAAATAGGTTTACAGCGTTGTTTTTTATCCATTGCTCTTGGTTGTGGATAAGAACTGTTATGTCGTGAGTAAGAATAAATAACTCAACAACAGGAATAGGTTAATTGTTGTATTCCGTGAAAATAGTATTTACAAAGGTTATTAGTATCCAATACAAGAATAAAGGTTAATCGTCTCAACCGTCGTAAGACGTAGTATGAGCAATGGGTACTTCCGGGTCGTCACCGGAAGTCTACGACTGACTTATCGATCGGCTGCTCGGCACACACTATTTTGTAAAAATTACAAAATTATGGCACAAGGCCTAAAAGGGGAGGGGGAGAGGTTGGTTCTCGCTTAACTATCCTATACCTAGTTAAACACTATCACGACCCATTCACTCGTTACAATTTGCAGAATCACCAAAAGAACTCATCCATCTACTCCCAATCCTTCGCACACCACAATGCCAGAAACTTACAAGGGACACCTAAAAAGTGGGGGAAATTAACCCATGACAATAAAAATGTATTTATATACAATATAAAATAAATGTACAAGATAATGTACAATATTATAAAATATTTAATGAAAAATGAAATGATGGGAGGGGGATGAACCCAAAAATAAACTAAAAATACAACAAATTGTTGAACTAAAATAATAATCAATGTTAGTAAGAACCGTCCATCCCAGAAAAAACAGAGTGGCCGCTGTATTCCGCCAAACGGCGAAATCAAGAAGCACACTCGCTAAGGGATTGGGGAGGGGGTAAAAAAAATTAGCGGACTGGGACAATAAAAGGCTGAACCAGCCGAGATAAAAGGAGACCAAAACAAACTGGGGAGGTTGGGAATCTCGACATGGATCATAACAAAAGAGAAAGCCGGGTACAGGCCAGGAACACATTCATTCACTTTAACTAGGTACACAAGAGAGAACTAGCTTAACCAGGGGAGGGTTCCACAGGAATCCACCCCGATGTAACCAGCATCACGTACCTTCCCTCTAGCTCCCCACCCTCTATCCAACTTGGGGTCCAGGATGGCATTTCAGTCCCCCACTAAGACGAGTCGCTTGGAATCCACCAGGAAGGGCTCCAACCGCCGAAAAAACGAGACGCGCTCCTCCTGGTCGTTGGGCGCATAAACCGCAACCAGACGAAACGCATTGCTTTTCACTGCAATATCGGCCACGATCAGCCGGCCCTCGGCACCGACATGGACAAGATCCACCTTCGCGTCCAGGGTACGCTTGACCAGCAAAGAAACTCCTCTGGCCAGCCGGTTCCCATATGCTGAATAGACGACAAAGTCGTTAGACAGCACACAGGCATCGACCTTGCAAACAAAGTGAGTCTCTTGGATCGCGGCGACATCCACGCCGAAGGACAAGAGGTCCCGAAGCAGGCGGGCAGCCTTACTCCGATCCCTCAGGCCCTTCACGTTCATACTGGCTAACTTAATTGACATCTATTTAGACATGAAAAGAGAAAGCAGAAAATTACTTCTGGTCACATACGGAGCGAAAATCAATGGGAGTAGGGACCCCGACGGATTGTCCAAGGTTTCCTGTACCAATATCGGACGTAATTCGTCCGTCTTGGACAATGCCGCCAACGTCCGTGGGAAACGTTAGCTTTGCAGCCCTATATAATGATGGGTGGAGGATGACGGGGACCCTTCCGGCACAAAAATGGGATAGCCTTTGGAGATATTTAGTGCCCGTTTGGGCCATTTGAATGGTTGGAAAAGACTCAACGGCCCCATGCACAAATTCCCAGGCTTTTGTTTTACATTCCCCGGTATTCCTGATTAAAGTCAGTACTCCGGGGGCGCCTGGGAAATTGGTAGGGTCCTTGATGGACTTTCCATCTACAGATTTTAGTTTGAATAAAGGCCTTAGGAGGGTCTTCTTCTGGGAAGAAAGGTCCCTCTCTAAGGCCTGTCTGTCTATCTTGCAAACGTCTTTGCTACAATAGACGTTCTTTTTATGTTTGTCCCGTTTCGGGGAGGGTTTTTCAGGATTCGGGGAGGGATGTTCAGATTTCGGGGAGGAAGGTGCTGATTGGGAGGAGGGTGTGGGAGGTGTAGGGGAAGGAGAGGGTATATGTCTCACTGGGGAGGCAGAATGACTCCTCCCCTCAACAGTGACAGTTCTGATAGGTGATGCAGAGGCGGATTGGGTTCTAGGGGTATCTGTGATCCGCTCCACTCTGCCACGCTCCTCCTTCTTTCCTTTCTTTGTTGTAATCGCTTCCTCCTCCTCCCGAGCTCTCTTCAATGACGACGACCGTGGAGGAGGCATTTCCATTTCCATGCCCCTCTGCTGCCGCTGTTCATCCGGTTGCTGCTCCTGCTTCTGCGGTTCATTTTATTGTTGTTGTTGTTGTAGTTGTTGCTGCTGCTGTCGAGACTCCTGCTGCTGCTGCTGTTGTTGCTTTGCCTCTTTGCGAGGCTTCTTCTTTTCTGGGGACGGAGATTTTTCATGTTGTGGGGGAGGGGAAGCAACTTTTTCCCCCTCCTAACCACCTCCGTCCATTCGTCATTTTCTTTCAGGAGGAACTGCTGCTCCCGACACTGGCGGTGTTTCCGGTGTCACCTCCTTCCCTACCGGCTTCCTTGCCGGACACATTTTGAATGTGTGTCCGGCCAGACCACACGCCCAGCAGTGCGGCCTCCTCCCCTCCACCACAACAAAAAGCTTCCGGCCACGGCACAGCAAAATATCGGGGACTTTCAAAAAGTTTTGCCTGTCCACCACCACGCTGACGTTGATGTCTTCCGTGGCCACACCGGCCTTACTGGTTATCCTAGCCACCTCCTCAACAGCTCCAAATCGAGCAAAAAATGCTCCAACATGGTCACAAGCAATGTCGACCGGTACTCCATGTATGGTAATTTTTGTTTTTCGAGTACCCAGATACTCTGTTTGCATCTGGATACCCTTGGCCTCCAAGGTATTACCGGCCAAATTCTTTGCTTCCGTCTCCGTGCTTAATAGGACATCCCACATAGCACGGGACCTTCTCGCCAGGACGCAGGGTACAATATTTAAGGCCTTTAAAGCCTCTTCCATGTTCTCCCTACTGACACCGATAAATTTTCGTGTTTTGACATCGGATGTCAGCAGGGAGATCGTTCTTGGTGCAATGACGTTTACAACTTCCGGGACTACTATTAATTCGTTATCGGAAATAAATTCTTTATATTTCTCCTGCATTTGCAGGTAATATTTAGCATCTTTTTTAATTGGTGCCTTTACCCATACTGTCGGTGAGGGAGTCACCGTGGGCACAGCGTCAGAAGTTGAGGGCTGGGGAGACAAAGCCATAGCTTGACTTGCCCACCCCCCTCACAAACACAAAAATGTAACGAAAAGTTCACAAAAGCGCGACGAAGACAGAATAAAACAAGTGACAAAACAGGTACTCTCAAAAAACTCCGTGTAACAAAAATACGTGTAATACTCCAAATTTTCAATAAGTCAAAAAAGGGTGCGAGGCAAACTCACTATTTATTCTGTATGAAAATACAAAATTATGGCACAAGGCCTACAAGGGGAGAGGGAGAGGTTGGTTCTCACTTAACTATCCTATACCTAGCTAGACACTATCACGACCCATTCATTCGTTACAATTTGCACAGAGGGTGCGAGGCAAACTCCTACGTAGATGCCACCATTACTTTACATAGTAATGGAATAGTCCATTATAGCCGAATAGGCGCGGGCGTCCCAACAAGAACAGATGTCTTGGCCGCCATTATGATATTATATTCCTCCTTTGTTAGGTCTGTGTAGTGTGTAGCAAATTCTAGTGCTAAGGTAAAGAGGTCCTTAGTGATTAATGGGTAGTAATCCACTATGTCAAATTGGATCAAAGAACAGTTGTTTTTTTCTTTGATGTTGTTGAACCAATTTATGACGTCATTGGTGTTTGACCATTGGAGTAATCCGTGTTTTTGTTTTATCTGTTCATTAATTCGTTCGAGGATCTTTTTGCTGATTTTTCTAATTTCTGGTCTTGTTGGGTTTATTATTCTCGTGGGTAGGTTTATTTGGAAATCTGTTTTATGGTCTTTTAATGTGATGTATGCTTCCTTAGTGTGGAGCTTGCTTATTTTTTCACTTATTTTTAGTTTATCTGTGATTTTTTGCTGGTTCTATCTATCTTGTCGACTATATCTAATTTGTTGTTGTTCGTCTTTTTATAGTTTTTTGTTAAGTTTTTTTTATTAGGGCTGTGTATTTGGCTGGTGATATTGAGTAGAAGTTTTTGGTTTTGTCTGACTTTACTAATAGTTTATCCGAGGATTTTATTTTTGAGATGACTCGGTCCAGGTGTATTTGAAATTTATTTTTTTCTTTTGTTGAAGGTTATGTTTTTTATTACTTGGAAAATGTCATTTTCAAATTTAGATGATTTTTCTATTGTGGGTGCGTTTTTTATGCTTTTAAATCCATAAAGTTCCGGGTCTTTTGGGGTCTTGCTGTTTTTTAAGAAGTAGGCTTTCCACATCACGAGCACTCTTTATAAAAGTAAATGCATGAACAAAAAGGTTAATAAACATACGAGTTCAACAACTTAGTTACAATACTATATATATATATATATATATATATATATATATATATATATGGGAAAAAGAAATAGTGTTATTCCAACAAGAGAAATTGGTATAGAATAAAAAGTGTGAGAAACCGTGAACGTTTTCTTTAAAGTGTATATTTATTGTTGTTGTTATTATACATGTTATGACACATTAAGTGTCGATAATGGTATTTGTGACGCTACACGTGTTTCGAATCTAAAATTGACTCTCTTCAGGCGAATAAATTTGTGGCTTCACGTATCGAGTTCCTTTAAAACTCAGCACACCATCAAAAATGGTATAAATTATAATCTATTTCTATAAGCTAATAGTCTCATCTCATCAAACCACGTTATATTTGGTGTAAATTTATTCAGAACCTTTATATATATCATATAGCTCTGACTAATATCCATTGAGCTCTCTATATAGATCTATCGCCTAATATTTTATATTGAATAGATCTTTTGGATTATCTTGTCCGTTCACAGACTTGGCATCACTATCTATCTATCTATCTATCTATCTATCTATCTATTTATATATATATATATATATATATATATATATATATATATTAATGTATATATATATATATATATATATATATATATTAATGTATATTTGGGCAGAAACCTTTTTAAAGCATCTTTAATTGACAACAGTGTACAAGGATGATTAAAACAATTTTATCTAGTTTATCCAGCATTGAGTTTTTTCAGGAGTTAAAGAATATAAAAATTGTTCCTAGCGCTTTCGGATATTACTTTGACCATTCTCAAACGTACTGTATTACGGATATTCGTTATCCATGTGTCGTACTACATAGTAGATTTTACTGCTTGGTCATTCTAGATTTTTAAAAAATATAAAGCCCGAGTTGTAGTACTTTACGCCTCGTAAGCCTTAGACAAAGTCTGACATACAGGTCTTCTTCACAAGCTGAAAAGTTATGATGTCTCTGGACACATTCTTCTGATGATCAAGTTTTTACCTATCAATCCTTGGTCCTACGCTGTTTTTAATTTTCATTAAAGACTTTTCTATCATCTTTGCTAATAAAACAACCACTTATTCCAGCCTCGATAGTAGGTCTGAATACTTCGACAAGTTCTGAATAAAAGCTAATGCCCATAACGTCATAAAGACCGTCCTTAACTGGTGCAAAAGATGGCTTGTCACTTTTAATGCCTCCAAAATTAAACTTCCCTCCATTTATCATCTGAGAGATACCTCTCTGCCTTCTATCATCATGGCTGATGCTAATATCCAGGAAAGTGAATCGTTGCGCTTTCTCGAGCTAACTTTCTCAGCTGACACGAAGTGAAAAGTCTGTATCAAATCCATTGCCAGATCAGCAGGCACTTCGACATGGTGTAATGGTTAGCAACCTTCATTTTGCTGTAATTATTATAATTGAGTTTCATCCTCACTGGGTTCCCTATATGTTCGGCCTTGAGCCACATCTAAGCTGCGCTTAGAAAATCACGGCCATTGCCATATTAGCTGCGAAGAAAGTCTGAAGATTGTGTCGGTCGTATCAATTTTTTTGTCTTATCTATTTTATATGTTTATAAGTCTACCATTTGTCTATGCTGAGAATGTTGCAGCCACCTATAGCACAAAGATTGTCTATTATTTCACTTTCACCTACTTTCTTTAGCTATTTTCAAATGGGTTTGTCTCAGGTATTGTTAATCTCTCTTCATGTTTAACTGTTTAATGTACATTGTGTTACTTTTTAAATGGCTGAAGAATTTTCCAAACGCGCTTGGGACAATGAACAGTATGGACAAATTTTTCACTCCCTTTCTCGCACCAAACAGTTAAATGTAAGAACGCTGGAAAGACTAAATAAAAAAATGATTAAATATTCCCTGTCTGTCATATTTAATGAAAGTTGTTTAAAAGAAAGGTTTTTGCCAAGATATACATTAATATATACACCTATCGGTATATATATGACAGACAAGGAACATTTAATTATATATATATATATATATATGTGTGTGTGTGTGTGTGTGTGTGTGTGTGTGTGTGTGTGTGTGTGTGTTATTTCTGGGCCATGAAAACTTAAGATGAGATGCTAAAATCATGAAGTCAAAAGGCGTAAAGAATCCTTTTCTAACAGATCATGTATCTTGTAGATATGAGGACACAAAACTTAATTGAAACTGTTTTCCTTACTTATAAGCTTTTCTTTCCGATCAGACTGAGCGTCTTACCAAAACTCTTTTCCTCTGGCCGTTCAATCGGACACTTTATATTTCAGGACCGGATTGGCGATTTATAAATTCGAGCCAATTTACAGCAAGGAAGACCAGGGAAATGGAGTTAATAGATTCGAAAGGGCGTTAGAAAGTTGTTCTCAAGTTGATTTGCCCCGCGGCGCCTGAAATGGAAACACGAAGGAGTGGCTTCAGTGTTAATGGTCAAGAAGCTTGTTGAGTCCGAGTGGTAAAGAGCAGCAAAAAGGAAATTGAATAATAATTGCGCATGCGTGTATCCGTGCGAGATGGAGGCAGCCAATCGGAACGAGTGGCGTTTCACATGAATGCAAATCGTATTAAGAACATCTCATTGCACAACGGGAGTTTTCGATATCATGAAGAATTCTTGGATTTCGCCTCTATTTTCTTCGTTTGTTCTTCCATTCACTGATTTTGAGTCTTTTCCTTGTATGTAATCTCCCTCCCTCTCTTACTCTCTCTTGCACATACACACGCACATGTACACACACAAAAACACACGCTCACACACACATACACACAAACAAATATATATATATATATATATATATACATGAGTGTGTGAAGGTGTCTGTTTAAATAATGTTTTCTTTCCTTTTCACAGAAAACCACGCTCTCTGCCAGATGTTATTATGCAAATCAATCTTTTTGCAATAAAAATGGCATTAACCAATTGGCAAAACTTTCAGTATAGATTTACGTTAAATATTAATATAAGTTTTTACTGGACATAAATTAGGGGATCAGTTTTCAGTTGTTATGAAGTAATAAATTGATTCCTCACACAAATTAGTACATTATGTCAATTGCTATTATGCAAGTCAATATCTTCACAATAAAAATGTATTAACCAATTGATCTTGGCTAAACTTTTAGTATGGATAAACGTTAAATATTAATATAAGTTTCTGCTGGATATAAAATGGGGGATTAGTATTCTATTGTTATTAAGTAACAAACTGACCCCCGTTGATTGCTAAAACATTTTAGATTTTATGATGCCAGTGCTTACGCCCACATTACATTAAAACACCAAATCTCGTACGATCACCAAAGTTATGCAAATTCAAGCCTGGTCAGTACCTAGATGACTGATCGCTCGGAAATGGAAATTGAAATTAGCTGAAAAGCATTGAATCGAAAGAATGTTCCACAAGTGCGCAGTGTGATAGAAGAAACTGTTAGCACAAAACTTACGGTTACATCTAACCACTTCAATTGTGAATTGATGAAACCTTGCCGTCAATCTATTATCACGCTTTCATTCATAAAGTCTAGGTACTAAAATGAATAGTTTATCCAAACATTTATCATGAAAGCTTTTACAGAAAAGACAGAGGGAAGCAACTTTACAACAGTGGTAAAGGGAATGAAGCTGAGATACCAAGTCAGAACCAATAATATTGCTGATTCTTCTTTGGATTTTATCAAGAATCTAAATATAAAGCAGAAGCACTGGACCATCTGTAAAGCATGGATGAATGGTAAACTTATAGATATGTAGTATAGAAAGCAAAAAGCTTGAACAGAGATCCACAAGCGAGAAGTGCGAGAGAAGAAACTGTTAGCACAGAACCTATGGTTGCATCTAGCTATTTTAACTGTACATTAATGAGATCTCGACAATACGCTTAAATTCAATATGTTTTAGCACCACAGCGAATAATTCAGAGGAACAATTACCATGAAAGTACTTATAGAAAAGACAAGGAGAGCCGACTTTACGACAGTCGGAAAGTAACTGAACAACCTAATATATATATATATATATATATATATATATATATATATATATATTCAAGTACGTTTCATTAAATATATAGGCATTCTATGTCTATTTCTCTAATTATGTTGTTGTTGTTGTTAAGTTGAAACTCATAAAGAAAGGTGCTATACTTCTTAACCTAAATACTTTCGATTTTGACCAAGATCATCCTCAGGGTTAGTTGCGATACTTAATGTTGTTGTCGTTCTAGTGCAGTGTATATCGACTCGGAACGACAAATCGGGGAGCCGAGTTCGAATTCGAGTTGAATTCCTTGCATTCACTTACAAATACCCTTGGGAAAGATATTAATCCGTCTCTTCCCTCCAGTTATGGGTTAAATAATAGGACAGATTGCAATCTACTGCTGAATAATGTTCTTCCCAGCCAGTCATGTCTCTTTCGAGACATGATCACCCAAAGCGTGTATCACGTATGGCACTTGACAAAAAATGTAATTATAATGGTTGTGATGGTGATTTTGCGTAAGCATGCGTTTTTGTTTTAAAACGAGTTCTATTATAATTATTTTAAAAATTAATCATTGTGGTTACGATGTTGTGAAAAAAAAGCGTTCCCAAAGGGTAGCGAGAGACGGTAAATTGCAACACTGTGTTAAATGTTATTCAACTCAAATGCATTTTAAAACGTTGCTGCAATATTCTTAATAAATCTTCTTAAGTGTTTGTTGGTTACTTTTGATACAGGGGACCTCAAGAATTTGAAGTTTCTGTTTATTATTCACGTGGTGTACGATATCGGTGTTGTAAACATGTATGTTCCTGTATTGTGTAGGTGGACAGGAATGTGTCTTTAAAATGTATTAGAGTGATTTTACATAAACGCGTTTTTACAAAAAATAATATCCCAACGTTTACAATTACATCAAAATTGTCTTCGCAATTCACCTTTGAGGGTGATCTCGGAGAAAATCGAAAGTACTTGGGTTAACAAGAACTAAGGTGCCTTTATTCCAGAATTTCAACTTATGTTTCATCAAGAACATAATTAGAGAACGAGAACAGATTATGTAAAAATATAGACATTATATGTCTATATTATTTTATGAAACATGCTTGAATGTATATATAAATATATATATATATATAAATGTGTGTGTGTGTGTGTGTGTGTGTGTGTGTGTGTGTGCGTGCGTGCGTGCGTGCGTGCGTGCGAATAAAGAAAAACAGGATCATTTTTACATACCGACGCCTTTCTACCTTTTATGGATTTCATCAAAGAACATTTTGAGCATTTTATTTTGCAACATGTATTTATAAACAGAGGTAAAATTGTCGTTAAATTATCTTAGAAATTTGATGAATATAACATTTCCCTGTTTCTTCCACTGCTATCAGAGAAATTAAATTATAATTCAGATACACAGGCCACAAGACATAAACATGTGAGCGTTACCGGAGTAATGAAAAGAAAAGCACAAAATTCGAAGTACCAGAACATTCTCTTCCGAAATTTTCAAAAAGATTCTGATGAACATTAAATACAATGTTAAATATAAAATTTTGAGTTTATACACACACAAACGTGTGTGTGTGTGTGTGTGTGTGTGTGTGTGTGTGTGCGCGTGTGTGTGTGTGTTTAATGAGAAGAAGTTTGTCACTTTGCTGACTTCGAAGTTTCGTTAATGCACCGTTATAATGTCTTCATTCGTTGGTCCCTTTATGAAACTTCGAAGTCAGCATAACTCTGCTCAGTTAAGTGACAAACTGGTTAAGTAAAAACGAACGAGAAATAAATTAATCAATAAAATCAGGATGAATAAAAATGAAAGAGAAATGAATGAATTAGAAATGCAGGATGAATGGAAATGAACGTGAAATGAAAAACAAAAGAAAATTATTTCAGTATACTTTCTCTGGTTTTGATGTTACGGCAATATATATATATATATATATATATATATATATATATACGGCAATATTATGTTACGGCAATATATATGATGTTACGGCAGTATATATATATATATATATATATATATATATATATATATATTGCCGTAACATCAAAACCAGAGAAAGTATCCTGAAATAATTTTCTTTTCTTTGATGTATTCACAGTTGTTAGGCAGAAGCCTTAATGAAACATTGACCTATTCATTATATATATATATATATATATATATATATATATATATACAGCAATATTATGTTACGGCAATATATATGATGTTACGGCAATATATATATATATATATGTATATAATGAATAGGTCAATGTTTCATTAAGGATTCTGCCTAACAACTGTGAATACATCAAATGAAACTATTGTCTGTTAACATGATCCATCTGTGAGTGTCACAAACAAATTTGCGAGATTTGTAGGGAAATATATTTTCTATGACACATATTTTATATCAATTCTTACTTGTAAGAAAAAATTAAATTAAAAAATTCATCCGAGATATATTACTGTGGGTTATATTAACTACTCTATGTATATAAGTAGCGAAACAACAAATGTTTTTGTTTTTATTTATACATTTATTTTATTTTATTATTATTATTGTGACGAATAGACAACACCGAATATCACCTTTAGAAGCTTCGTTCCGCTATGCTGAACTTTTAATAGTTAGACGGCTTTTATGCAGTGGTTAGTATTGAAATGGTTAGGTTGGGATAGTTCACTATTATTATTATTGTTGTTATTATTATTACTACTACAACAGCAACAACAATAATATAATAATAAAATTATGACATAAATGGAAAAAAGTAAGATCTCGCGAAGTATCGTGTGTATTTCTTGCTCGCACAATCTTTCTGCACAAAGTCTGCCCAGGGATGGGGTCGCTCATGTGTTATGTTGCGAAGTTGGTATATTAAAAAGAAGTATAAGTGATAAAACTATCAGAGGGAGAAATAGAAAAAATGGTGAGAAACAAGAGCTGAAGAAAAATTCTCTAGAGAGAAAATTCAATAAACAGGTTTCAAATGAAAGTTAAAGGGAGGAATAAAAAGTAATGACATGGCTTCATAAAACTTCATAAAACCTGCATAAAAATGACGTTTGGACTTTGCAGAATAATGTATTGAACAACAGAATTGCACAAATACATATATATTTTTTAAATCATTTCATCACAATCAAGGTAATAAAGCAACTAAGACGCAAGGGTCTACTAAGTGTTAGTGAGTATAAGAAAAAAGAAAAATACTATTAAGAAACAAAGACAATAAAGAACAAGTATTAGAAGGTATAAAATAACTGTAGTATAGTCGTACGGCTGGGTGACTACTATGGTTTTATTGTGGTTGTGATAATAAACAAAACAGAGGGCAGGTTTGTACGAACAAAACCCTGATTTTTATTTTTGTGGTGAACTCTATTTTTTTTTTTCTTATTTTTGTTTAGGTGAATGTTCGTTTCATGTGTATTTTGGTGCTGAGGTTATAAAAGAGTTTTATCTGAATATATCATTTTTGGTTTTATTTGTGTGTCTGGTGTAACATAGGAGTCGGTTGTTGTTGGAGTGTGTTAGGTTATAATTTTTCCCTGTATTTGAATGGGTGGATTGTCCTTTTGAGTTAATTTTCGGTTTATTGTGTGTATATTATTTTCAGAATGTGTTCCTTTTGATTTGGTTGTTATTCATTGAATATCCAATGACTGAAGTGTAACTGAACACATGCAGGCTGAGAGCGAGTCTAAAGAAAAGTGAACAGCGAATAGAAGAGAATTATACATGTTGTTTGTTGTTCTTATATATTGTCAAAAAGCCTACGCGTTTCTGCTTTGATTTTGGCGGGAGCATTAGTGATATGTTGGCTTCTTCATGACGTCAGCTGATCAAGTAAGCTATGTTCGGGTTATGGAAAAGAAGGAAAGGATATATTTATAGAGAGAAAAGGAGAGACAGTTTCTTTGTCATTCTATTCGTAAAGGGGATATGGTGTATTTCAATGCACTTACTGCTATTCACCACATAACGATTAAAATTGTATTGAAATTATTGAAGATCAAAGTTGGCTTGAAAGCGAGAAGTCGGATGAGAGTTCTATAAGATGAGAGTACGATAGAAGAAACTCTAAGCATAAGTCTAAGGGTTAAATCTAGCTTTTTGAACTGCAAAATAATGATATCTTTCTGTCAAACGAGTAATGTTTAAATCTATTATTTCTAGTTCAACAGCAAAATGTTCAACACAAAAATTACTATCAAAGTATTTATAGAAAAGGCAATACAAAGCAATGCTCCAGCGGTGGAAAAGAGACTAAAAACGATATGTCATATACATGTAGCGGAATATGCGCGTATAAAAGACTAATTACCAATCTTAAAATACTGATCTATAAATTTCATTAAATATTACTTATTTGAGAATTATTTTCTTTCAGAAAGAAATAAATGAATTACAACGTTTCTTTGCGAACAACTTCAAACAAAATATTTTGTGTATCTTTTTACAATACAACCGAATGAATTGCGTTAATATAGAATAAACGGAAAATACGTCTATATGTGTGCAGATGTATGTCATACATGTTTACATTATATTATGTGTATAAAATTCAAGCATTAAGGTCCCGCACTTTTTCCGTCGAAATCGTTAAATGTGACCGTCTCTTTGACTCAAACAGTTTATTTTCTCGCACCTCCCGTTTGTGGAACTCACTTCCATTGACTTGCTTTCTTGATAGCTACAATCGGCAATGTCAATTGCCATCTTCTATCTGATTCCCATGCATCTTTTATCTTTTCTTCATCTTTTTTGCTTTTATTATTCTCTCACTGTAAACCCCAGCGCACCAACGGAATTTCAGCAAAGTTAGTTGCAACCGTTGACGTAGCAAACTGTTGCTAAGCATTATTTTGTTGTACTCAAATAATTATTTAAAGTTGTGAGTATGTATAAAAGTGTGCGAACAAAACCTCCTGGAAAGTTGGAAAAGGAAAACGAGGAAAAAGAGCAGAAACATCAATAACAACAAAACAGAATGCATTGTCATCAGCAAAAAGAAGAGCCCAAAACGCCAACTACAGGTCAGAGATAGTAAAATCGAGAAGGTGCAGAAATTTAAATACCTTGGAATTGTAGGGCAGAAAGAGCCAAGGACGTTTTCCAAAAGTGAAGCAGAGTAAGAAGCAGGAACAAAATGAGTATTGTTATGTGATATATGTCCTTCTATGTGGTAGAAAATGCTGGACAATACCATCAAAGTTAAAGAAAAAATTTAAAGCACTCAAAATGTGGTTCTACAGAAGGATGCTGAGGATACCATAGACCGAGATCATGGAGAGGATGGAACCGAACATGAAGCTCATACTCTGCATCAGGACTAGACAGCTGAAGTTTCCGAGACACGTAATGAAGAAGGAGGACTTCGAGAGTCTAATATTCATAGGACGGATAGAGAGAAAAAGAGACAGAAGAAAACAACGCGTGAAATTTACTTGATCAGCTTGAGCAAGTGTATGGTAAAGAAGGGTTTGTGAGAAATACCAAGAGAAAAGGTGTTAAAAGCTACATGGGATAGAATGGTGTGGAGGACCACAATCCTATACGTCCTGAAGGGAGATGTAACATAAAAGAAGACCAACAAACGATCGAACAAAATCCTTTGTTAAAGTCTAACTTAAAGACTGCGTAGAGAACAAGAATTTATCATATTTATAATAAACGAGTAGTTTCTGAAAGAAAGCAAAATTTAGATTTATTAATCTCAAGCTTATCTAAGCTTATTTATAAATGGAACTTTGTCTGTGTGTGTGTGTGTCCGTTACCTATAGACTCTGAAACGGCTGAACCGATTTTCTTAAAGATTTACACAGTTGTACCATAAGCGTCTGCGAGTGTTCTTAGCTAGGTTTTGTGTCGAGGTACCCCCGATAAATATCGAAAATCGATAATCGAAAAAATCGGGTTATGGAAGGAGTGGTCCGATTTTAATAAAATTTAATACACTCATAGACAAAGACATAAGAGACGATATTCAGAAGTTTCAAGGTTGCAGTTCTTACAATAATGAAGAAAATCGATTATACACACACACATACACACACATATATATATATATATATACATATATATATATATATATATATAAGGCAAGATGTTTGTGTGTGTGCCTGTTTATCTGTCTGTATGTCCTTTATACAAATCCACAATTTTTATCCGATTCTCACCAAACTTCACACAAATATTCTTTAGGCTGAGTCTGAGCTCCAAGACTATGGATTAGTTTTAACGCTTTCATTACACCCGAGCAACGCCGGGCTATACTGCTCGCTGGTTAATATTTATGTAACATTTTTTTAAAAATTCTTTAAGAAAGAAAAATATTTTTGCTCATATTCTTAATTGACACTCAAAAATTTAATTCTAAGATATTTTACTACCTGACAACTGATTAATGCCTTTACCATTTCAAAGAATATCGCGCGTCTTGTCCGACGTCACTGGTTGGTTAAAATATATGACTACAAACATTCAAGTAGTCTGTAATGTACTAAAACTTGAGTTGCTTTTTATATGAGCAGGTTAATGTACATAAAAAGGAATTTTAGTGATAGTACTGAAATCTATTCGCATTTCTTTACAATTCTGTACCGGGATCCTCAAATAGTAACCTACCCCCGACCCACAGATTGAAATTTAGAGTCCCGAACACTTTGTCAAAAAGCGATAAGATGCTAATAAGTTGATAGAGGGGTCAGAGTGTTTCATAGAGCACTTCAAAAGAAGAACTACAAATGATAAAATGAAAGCAGGAAGCACAGGAGCAATAGTTGCAGAGTTTGGTGAGGACTGGAGTATATTGGAAAAGGTAGAAAAATGTCCAGTACATTGATATTAATGCAATGTATAGGACTTTAAAATATTAATTATGAGATAAAGACATATTACCTTAATTTCTTTTTCTCTACATGCTTATGTTTTTGTTCACACACACACACACACACACACACACATATATATATATATATATATATATATATATATATATATATATATGTTAGCGAGCATAAAGATCAGAAAGATGTTAAGAAAAAGTTTAAATGTGAAATAACTTTTTATATTAAGCTGCATGGAACATTTTATTAAGGAAAAATAAGGATATAAAGGTAAATTATATAATTCCAAAATATAAATCTCAATAAACTTATTTTTATAAAGTTATAAGAATAAATAATAACATTCGAAATAAATAGATGATCAAAACTATCAGAACGTTTAACAAAATCATATTATTATAATGGACACATCATATCCAAATGAAAATAGCGTTCATAATTCATTAGTACTTGATGTGTAAACCTTTACTTTCAATAACAACTTGACATCTTTTGCTCGATGAGCGAATTAATATCTTGCATTCATTAACAGATATTTTCTCTCATTCTCCTTTCAAATTAGTCCATAGTTCTTCGATGTTTGTAGAATTCTTTTCCTTAGCTCTTTCATTTAGTAACTTCCAAACATTCTCAATAGGATTCGTGTCTGGGCTTTGAGCAGGCCTCTCCATAACAATAACATCCTCCTCAGAAAGAAATGTATTAACAGACTTCGCTGTGTGATATGGCGCATTCTTCTTCTTCTATGTGCCCTGTCCCTTCAGGACGTAGGCGATCATAACTATTCAAGGCCCCCTATCCCTGGTGGCTCTTATCACGTCTTCTCCTGTTACACCATACAACCCTCGTTCCATCATCCACCTGAATAGGTCCTCCAAATACGTTATCCGTTGCTTTCCTCTATCACTTTTTCCCTCTATCTAGCCTGTTAGTATCAGGTTCTTTAAGCCCGCCTTCTTCATTGCATGTCCCAAGAACTTCAGCTGTCTCTTCCTGATGCTCAGTATTAATTTCCTTTTTGTTTCCATCATTTCTAAGACCTCATCATTGCTCACATGCTCGATCCATGATATTCGCAGCATCCTTCTGTAGAACCACATTTCAGCTGCTTCAAGTTTTTCCTTCATCTTTGATGATATTGTCCAGCATTCACTGCTATTGAAGAATACATATCAATCCAGTACTCTTTTTCTTGTTTCTAGCGAAATTGTCCTGTTTCTTAATACTTTACTCAACTTCTGGAATGCTTCCTTCGCCATGCCAATTCGCCTTCGGATCTATGTGTCGCACTTTCTCTCTTCTGTTATAGCACTTCCCAGGTATTTAAATTTTTGTACCTGCTTGATTCTACAATTCTCGACCTGTATTTGACATATTGGGCTGCCCTTTTTACTGATGACTATGCATTCGGTTTTCTTACAGTTTATTTGTAGTCCTTTCTTGTAACTCTCTTCAGTTACCTTCTGTAGGACGTCTTGTAGTTTCCTTTCTGTGTCTGCTGTCAGCACTGTATCATCTGCGGACCTTAAATTGTTCAAATTATGGCCTCCGATGACAAATCCAGGTATAACTTCTAGGGTCCTCAAAATATTCTCGATGTACACATATCCGGTGAAAAGACACCTCCTTGTTTACGCCCCTTTCTACCTTTGTATATCTGCTGAATTCGTTACCAGTCCGTATACAAGCGGTTTGTTGCCAGTAAAGATTCTTGATTACTCTTAAGTCTTTCCCAAATATGTCCAGGCTGCCGAGCATCTCCATCAGTTCCTTGTGACGTATTTTGTCAAACACCTTCCCATAGTCAATAAAGCACTTGTACAACTCCTTCTTCATTTGTATAGTCCTTTCAGAGAGCATCCTAATCATAAATATGGCGTTCCTAGTTCCAGAGTCTTTGACGAAACCACACTGTTTTTGTCCTATCTCTGGCCTGATTCTGCTTCTCGCTCTATTCATCAGGATTCGGACGATCAGTTTTGTTATATGGCTCATTAAACTGATGGTTCTGTGGAGTTCGCACACGTTTGCTCCTGGATTCTTATGTAGTGCTATGAAGATCGACTTGTCATCTGGTATTACACCACTATTATAAATTTCATTTATTATTTCTGTAATTTTCTCTATACCAAATTCTTCCAAGGCTATCAGCAGCTCTATGACTATGCCGCCTGGTCCAGCTGCTTTGTTTCTATTCAGTTTGGCTACTGCAAATTCCACTTAGCACTTTAGTATTTCCAGTTCGTCCTCATCTTTGCGTATTATTGATTGCTCTCTCTTGTCGTGGAAAAGATCGTTTATATATTCTTTTCATCGTTGGAGCATTTCCCCTTTCTCCAAAATCATTCTTCTATCCTTAGATTTTATAGATCCTGTTGAAGAGCAGGTTTTTTGTACTGTCAGTTCTTTTATTTCTTTATGCATGTCTGCTTTATTATTCCTGCTCAATCTTTCTACTTCTGCACATTTGTCATTGAGCCATTCCTCTTTAGCCTGTCTGCATTTTCTTCTTATTTCCTTGTGTAGTTTCCTGTACTCCATTCCATGTCTTGATATCATTTTCTGCTTCCTTTGCATAAATACAGCTGGTTGATAAATTGTAGTTCTCAAATTAGATGCAACATGTTTCTTCAATATTTCTTTGTATACAGTTGCGTTAATTTTACCGTGTGGCCTAACAAGAGGTCCCGTAATAAAAGATGAAATCATGCCAAACACCATCACACTTACCTCTCCAACTTCAACGCTACTTTTAGTGCACTGAGGCAAATATTGCTCCTTAGGACTGCGCCGAACGAACCTTTTCCCGTCACAACCGTACCGGTTAAACTTTGACTCATCACTGAAATGAACACAATCTCTCTGTCCTTCTTTCCATATGATGTGTTCAGTGGCAAATTTCAATCGGCTCATTTGATTCTTTTTAGAAATGTAAATCTTTGAAGAGGCTACTTGACAGTTCAGATTTATTTCATTAAGTAAACCGGAAATAGTGTGCCTTGAAATTTTAATGCCAAGGTTAACATTAACTCTTTTTTATTCTTTTCAAATCCATCTGTCTTTCCTTACAGTGGTTTTCCTAGGCCAGCCAGATGTTTTCTTGGCTTCACATGACTCAGTTTCCTTAAGTTTTCCTAAAATACTATGAATAATACTTTTAGATTTCTCCACGCGCTTTGAAATATATCCAATTGAGAGTTTATCCTCATTACGAAACTTGACTATCTTTTTTCTTTTTTGCAATGACGTCACACATATTTTCGCCATGTTTACAATGCAAGAGTCAGTAAAGAGTCGGTGTAATTTAGTAAAATACCCGAATTTATATTCTTACCCTAAAAAATTTCAACAATTCAAAATAATTATTAAATTTTATGGACTTATTTAATAGTTCTGATGTTTTTGATCTTCTTTTTTTTTAATGTTGTATAATTATTCTTATAATTTTATCAAAATAAGTTTATTGAACTTTATATTTTGGAATTATATAATTTACTTTTATATTCTTTTTTTAATTGATAAAATGTTTTTTGAAGCTTTAAAATAAAAAGTTATTTCATATTTAGACTTTTTCTTAACATCGTTCTGATCTTCATGCTCACTACTGTGTTTATATATATATATATATATATATATATATATATATATATACAATGTTACGGAAAATCATGAAGATTAACAAAATGGTTTTAACAACAGACATATATATATATATATATATATATATATATATATATTGTTCATCTAAATACAAGCCTGTTTCACTGTATCCAGCTCATCCGTGTGGCCTAACAACCGGTTACTTCGAGCTGGGATAAAAACTCGACCGATTTGTTTTCGATCAGAGAGCTTACCCATAAGCTATCGGCGCACGGCTGAGAGAAGAGGAGATTGAAAATGACTGAAGAGTAATCAGCCAGTCATCTAAGTGCTATATATGATACACGCTTGGGATATCATGTCATGATAGAGTCCTGAGTGACAATAAAATATCTGTGGCTGTAATTATAAATTTAGTATCATTAGAGAAAGCTCATATTTAATACGTTAAGTAGGTGTTTCGTTGTAAGTTGTTTCGAGCCTGTTTGTAGAGAGTATATTATTTGAATTTTTGACGATAATGAAGAACCCTTTTTTGTTGATTTTTTTCAAAAAATTATGAATGGTTTGTCGTAGTAGGGTTGTAGTGATTTTTTGTTTTTGTTTTTTATAGTCGAACAAAAATAAATTGATTTGTGGAGAAGGAGAACAATGTCGTGTCAGTCAGTCAGATAAGTGCAACACGTGATACACGTTTAGGTAGAGAGAGGATTTTCCTGCAGTAATTTGCCATTACTTTCTGCGATAGACTGATTGCCAACCAAAGCTATAGAACCCAATTTTTCCAATGACTGAAGAGAGAATCAATGGATTAATGCCTTTCTCAATGGTATTTGTGCGTAAGTGAAGGCAACGAATTCAACTGGAATTCGAACTCGTCTCTCTGGTTTCTCGTTCTGAACCTATATCCACTGCACCGCAACGCACAAGGTTAGATTTACCGGGTATTTAAATTTCTGCACATGTAGTGTACCCTTGTGCGAAAGAAAATTTCTCGTGTGTTCTTTCTAAGCAGAAACAGTGTGTGAATATTGGGGTGTATTTTTGCATGTGGCGGTCGAAGGGTTAAACAGGCCACTAGTTTTCTTTGACGGCCTGTCGTGAAATTGCAATGTCTGTTCTGGCATAATACGACACAGAGCTATGACCGTTCACCTCCTAAAGAGACATTGCATCCAGAATAATAACAAAGAAAAGCAAGGAGAAGAAGGATGGGGAGGATGAAGGAACAAAAGTAGAAGTAGTAGTAGGTAGAGGAGTGAGATGGCAATAGACAGAGTAGAAAACGATTCAGAGAAGAAGGAGGAGAGGGAATAAAAGAATAGTAGCAGAACAAACATAGAAAGAAGGAGCAGGAATAGGAGTAGAAGAAGCAAGAGATACAGTAGGTGAATGTGGGAGTGAGAAAGGGAGAAAGAAGAGAGGTTAAGAGAAGTATAGAAAATAGGAAGAGTAGAAGAAGTAAGCCAAAAAGAAGTAGTGTGAGTGAAAAAGAAGAAAGAGGAGGCGATTCAGAGGAGGAGGAAGAAGAAAAGAAAAAAGAAGAAAGAGAATTACTATACGGAGAAATAAGTGAAGGAAATTGATAGATTTGTTTTTTAGTTGTTTTTTTTTGTTTTTGTTTTTTGACTAATCAAACCTCTATCGGTTTTTTAAAGCCGAAAATTATTTCGGTTTTTATATTCTTATTTTATGCACAGTGTTCTTTTAGAACGTACATGAACATGACCCTTCACATCTTTCTATCATTTGTATCTATTAATATCTTTTGTCTTGATATTTCTCCAAAACCCTGCTCCAACATCTATTTGCATAGCCTATCATGTATGTTTACCCCCGTCTCTTTTCATCCTATCCATCCTGTGAGGATCAGATTCTCAAAACCCTCCTTCCTCATCATGCGGCCCAGAAGTTTCAGCCACCTCTTTCTGATGTTAAGTATAAGTTTCCTCCTGGTTACCGTTCTTTCCAAAACCTCGTGCTCACATGTTCAGTCCAAGGTTTATCAGCATCTTTCTGTAGAATCCCATTTCTGGTGCTTAGAGATCTTTCCATCATCTCTGAGATTGTCCAGTATTTGCTGCCATATAGGAGGACAGATATCACGTAACAATCCAGTACTTTTTTCTTTGTTTCCAACGAAATCTTTCTGTCTCTCAATACTCTGCTTAGCTTCTGGAATGCATTCTTGGCCATGCCAATACCCTTCGGAGCGTCACACATTCCGTCCTCTGTTCGAACACTTCCCAAGTATTTAAATTTCTGTACCTGCTTGATTTTACTATCCCCGACATGTAAGTGGTATTTTAGACTCCTCGTTTTGCTGGTAACCATGTATTCAGATTGTTGTTTTTATCGTCAGAGTTTGGGTGGCATTGCTATCAATCAAAGCACAGCCAACGGCAAGAAAATGTGACGTTGTCGAAGCAGCTCGTTCAGGGTTGCCTGATTTATGACATTAAGGTTGTTAAATACGTGAAACTTTGGGTATAAAAACTGAACGCACGCACTTAACATTGATTCCAGAATTTCAGTGATGAACCCTGTAATGACCGGCCACACTTTCTGGATAATGAGACCTAAATGCTTCAATAGAGGAGGACAAGAGCAACACTTGTGATGAGCTTACTGAACGCTTCCAGACTTAGAATAAAACAGACTACGCCGCACAGGGAAGGCGTACAAGTTGAGTAAATTTGTATCCCCCGCACTGTCGGGCGTCAACGAGTAATATTGAAGCTCAGCCTCTTTCTTGTTGATTTCTCAGCACATCAACATGCCCATATTAGATGGCGGGATCACTAATGACAATAAGGGGTTCCTGTATGACGCCAAGTGTGCCAGACATTTGCTGTCACCACGTAACACGGAGCCTCACATCAAAAGACACACACTATACATAGGCAAGATCTGTCTCTGGCAGACTAGTCAAGAATTGGTGCATTATGGTGATTTTCTAAGCGTAGCTTAGATGTGGCACAAGGCCGAAAGTAAGGTACACCCAGTGAGGATCGAACTCACTACTCAATTATAATGATTCTAGCGAGACAAACTTGCTAACCATTACACTATCTCGAGGTGCCCAAACAAGTGAGGCATTATGAGATGCTACCAAAGAGCCAATATATCACTGATAAACTGTACTTGCAGGAGTTGGAATGTGTAGAACAGGCACTGAACAGAAAGACCTAGCATTGGTTAATGAACCAACATTGGTAATCATAATTACAATATCACACTTATGTGGTGCAGGCAACCATAAATACTATACAGCGACTTGGCGAAGAAATCTACCTTACTCCTCGGACTTTGCACCAACTAATTAATCTTTGCGTCCAAGACATCTGATTTTTACACCCAGAGAATTGCACGGCTGGAAACAAGCTGACTACCTGTATATCAAATCTGCTGTAGACATTTTTCTAATAAAAAAGAACGGCAAAGATTATGTGGTTACCTTGGAGAAGGTTGCTTCAAGTGCCCAGCGTTCTGAAGCTATTGCTCTTCTAAGTACTGAGTAGGATTGACGCTGATTAACTTCTGTGAATCGAAAGAGAAACGGTGTTTTCAGGGTGAAGAAGAAAAAAAAGAAAATGAAGAGGGAGAAGGAGAAGGACAATGAAAAAGACAAGAAAAAAAGGAAGAAAAGTGTACAAAGAAAGACAAGAATAAGAAAGAAAGAACGAAGAAAAGGAATGAGGAAATAAAGAAGAGGAAAAATTAAAAGAAGAAATAGGGAAAAAAGACAAGAAGATAGGAATGAAATAGAAAAGGAAGAGGAATGAGGAAAGAAAGAATAGGAAAAGAAAGATGAGGAAAAGGCAAAATAAGAAAAAAGAAAATGCAGGAAAAAGGCAAGAAGAAGAATGACAAAAGTAAGAAGGAAGTCAAGAATAAGAAGAAAAAAGCAAAAGAAGATTAATGAGAAAGGGAAGAAGGGAAAAAGGAAGACCAAAATGAAGAATAACGAAGATGAATGGTAAAGTTTCACAAAACCTTTCACAATAAAGCATCGAGGAAAAGCCATTGCTATTATCTGATAAAATAATCAAATCCGCCCTTGTATCATTTTAAGCTAAACTTAATAACGACCATAAATCATTCAGATTATTATCGTCTGCTTCACTTTCAAAATGAATGACGATCAAAACTAAATTTGGAAATCCTCTTAACGGCAAACAATTATTTTTTTTCTGTTCGTGGCGTGCGTGGCAGAGTTGGAGACGAACGCTGAAACGAGAATGTAGGGAATTGAAGTAGAGATTCGGGAGGAAAAGGTCAGAAATGATCGGTAGAACAATTTACTCTCCTAAATCAGTCATTTAAACAAGTTAGCCAGGATATTGCTATCGTGGCAATAATAAGGAATTTTAAACAAGCTGAAAAATAAACTCGCCACCAAATATGATTTTATAAAACTGTTAAAGTTGACAGGAATGTATCAGTCGACGTGAAGATGTTTAGCTCAAAACTTAGGCTTCTATATACCGTATAGTTCAAACTCCAAACATACAATATGCTAGCAGTGGCCCTAAACAGACCTACCAATAAATGTAATTAGTCCTATTGTATACGTTAAACTGTGCCAAAACTAAACAAGGTCGCACCACTTACCTGTGTATTAAGACAAACAACCTAAAACACACACGGGGAGGTAGGTATCAGTATAACCTGAACATTTAAAATTAGTCAGGTCTATTGTTAAATACATCAAAGTCAGCATCAACTTCTATAAATATTAATACTACAGTTTACACATCATACCGAGTAGCATGTTTATAGTACCACTACGTATCGCGTTATTGTAAAACATAATATCAATCATCTGCTATTTGCATCAATGATTTAAACAAACAGTAATTCCCCTTTAGTTTATCAGTTGTTAGACGCATAAAGTAGTGTGTAATAGAATACTGAGTCTAATATTATTTTTTCATTTTATATTACAATCTTTGTTAATATGCAAACAAATTAGCATATTACCAAAGGAGTATCTGTTAAAATGAGTAATTTTAACAGATAATATATACATATATGTGTGTGTGTGTGTGTGTGTGTGTGTGTGTGTGTGTGTGTGTGTGTGTGTGTGTGTTACGTTAGAACATATGCAAACAACAAGCCACTACAAAATTGTACATTTTGTTTCGACATTGAAAGAACAATGTCTCATCAGGTTGTTAACAATGCTGGTAATAAACGTTTTATCTCCTAAATTCTTTTTGTTCTTAAATTTCATTTTGTTCCTAAAAGAAATTTTTTAAAAAAAAGTTTATTCCCATCAATTGTGAGCTACTTGATGAGATATTATTCTTTCAATGTCGAAACAAAATGTACAATTTTGTAATTGTTTGTTTCCGTTGCACATGTTCTAAAATAATAATGAATAATAAATATTCATTGGTCTATTTTTATATTGAATACTGTTTAAAATTAATGTTTTGAGCGTTGAAATTATTTTCTTCGTGTTCTGATTCAGTTTTACATATATATATATATATATATATATATACATCGAAAAAGTAAAACTAAATATATGCATCACCATAAACATATTTAGAATATTTCTCTATATATTTGCTTTTGTACTTTTTCACATACGCTAACACATGCACAGGCACACAAATATGCACACGCACACACACACATACACATACTCACAAATATATATATTAAGTTCTCGCGGTTTCCAAAAACGTTCCCAAAACTGCGCGTGTGTGTGTGTGTAGTTTCAGATGGTAATGCATTTATAAGGAAGTGCTATAAGAAAACTTTTTTTGACGTCTTTTTACCGAAGTTTTTTTTTTTAAATCATGTCACCCCAAGCAATGCATTCCACTGCCACTATAGCGCAGGGGGTTACACAGGGCGATAGACGAGTTAGGATGTACATAGGGAGAGAGTTGGAGAAAATGGGAGGGTTAGTGTGTTTGGAGATGTCTATTGACCTTACATTTAAACTGGTGGAGGTTATAGCCGTCGAGGAAGCAAGCATGCGGAAGGGAATTCCACAGGTGGGAAGTGCGAGAAAAGAAGCTGTTGGAGTAGAAATTGCGGTTATATTTCATCGGTTTCACTGTAAAAGGGTGGCACCTAATTGCCAATCTAGTATCTCGTGCAAACTCACACCTAGGCGGCACCAGTGATTTAAGTTGATCAGATCAGAAGCTATGAAAGTATTTATAGAAGAGGCACAGGGAAGCCACGTCACGCCGGTGGGAGAGTGACTGCAGGCGGTCAGCTAAGTCGGTATCAAACACGTTACAGATTCTTCGCTGTATTTTTTCAAGAAGCTCGAGGAGAATAGTAGGGGCACCCGACCAGATGTGGCAACAGTATTCAAAACACGGGCGGATGGTAGATTTGTATAAGTGCAGGATAGATTCAGGCGGAAAGAATTTCCGGGCCCTGCACAGAGAGCTAACTTTCATAGCAGCGGATTTAGCAATGGATTCGACGTAGTCATTCCACTTGAGGTCCGCAGGGAGTGTCAGGCCAAGCAGGGGTAGTCTTTTACTCTCTGGGAGGCATGCCTGTTCCATGCTAATGGGAAGGAGGTGCGGTCGTCTGTGGTGGTTAATTGACAGCAGCTTCATTTTGGAAGAATTGAATTTTACGAGCCATTTCCTACCCCAATTCACCACGGATTGGAGGTCCTTTTCAAGCTCAGCCGCGAGGTTCACCTTATCATCAACACCAGATTTTTGATCGAGGCGAACGTATATTGTGGTATCATCGGCGTACATGCCTACTTGTGATCTTATAGCATCGGGGAGATCATTGATGTAGATTAGAAAGAGCGTAGGACCTAGGATAGAGCCTTGGGGGACACCCGCGTTTGTAGGGTAGTTCTGGGAGGCATGTCCGTTTAAAACCACCTTCAGTGTGCGGTTGGAGAGGAATGACTGGATTAAGTCCAACAAAAGTCCAGTAATGCCGTAGCTTCGCAGTTTCCGAAGAAGGCCGGCATGCTATACTCTGTCGAATGCTTTAGAGATATCCAGGGCGATAGTTCGCGCTTCACCATTCTTGTAAACATCTTTGTTTTCAACAACGTCAAACATGTCTTATTTCGTTTTAAAAGAAGAGTATTTGCGGGTAATTTTACTGCATTACTTTATTCAAACAAAATATGCTGTTGAAACACACATAATTCTTGTTGAGACTTACAGGACCATGCTCTATCGTAAACAACATACAAAGATTGATTTAGAAAAATGATGATTTTCATGTTGAAGATAAAGAACGTTCTGGCGCACCGAAAAATTTGAAGACGAAGAATTAGGGTTAGTATTTCATCAGGAATCATGTCAGGTGAAAGCTGAATTTAAAGAATCATTAGGAAAAAAGTTTCGAAACGTTGGAAGCATTAGGAATTATGCAAAGCAAGGACATTGGGTGCCATACGAGTTGAAAAAACCGAATAGCGTCTTGTCACGTGTGAACAGATCCTTCAACGGCAGAAAATGAAAGGGTTTTTGCATTGTAATGTGACTGACAATAAAATGTGATTACACTACGATGACCCTTGAGGTAGATCATCGTGGGATTAGCCCGGCCATGCCTCAAAATCAGTGGCAAAACCGAATATCCATAGTTCGAAGCTTCTCTGCATTTGGTGGGATCAACTGTGTGTAGCTTATTCTCCTCAAACCGATGGAAACTATCACGGAGATCGCTATCGACTACAATTGATTCATCTGAGCGGCGCATTGAAAAAAGAAATTGGCCGCTATACGAGCAGAGACACGACAAAGTGATTTTGCAACATGACAATGCTAGGCTACATGTTGTAAAAAGGGTAAAAAACCTACTTGGAAACGCTTGAATGGGAAGTCCTATCCAACCCACCATATATTTACCAGGCATTGCCCCCTTCGATTATCACTTGTTCCGATCGATGGCACATGGCCTGGCTGAGCAGCACTTTCAAAAAATGAGTCTACCTGTGGTTAGCATAAAAAGACATGGAATTCAAATGGTGCCAGAAAGATGGGAAAAAGTAGTGGTTAGCAATTGACAATACTTTCAGTGACATGGTTCTTACTAATTTTTGTAAACATTACTTTTATTAAAAAATCAGCGAGAACTGGCTCAAGGTCCTAATATATATATATATATATATATATATATATATATTCTGTAGGGCGTGTGCTTTAAATTAGTTTTAAATTTGGATTTTATAAAAATTATGACGGTTTTTTATATTTATTTTGTTAGAATTTGAGAATTCATTTTTCGGTCCAGAAAAAGTGTGAATACATATGTATATTTATATGTGTGTGTGTGTGTGTATTGGGTGTGTAGGTGGGTGGATGTATGTGTGTGGCTGTAGTATATATAATTGTGTTTTAAATTTATAAACTATGGAATAGCAATATTTTACGGCAAGTGCCATTCTACCTTGCTGTTGCAATGCCCTCCAGACACACTTGAGGTTTGCCATCTATAATGAGACTGGCAGGCCTGTACATGGCAAGGCTACGTGAATTGTCCAATTACTCATAATACTCGTTTTATTGATTCAATTATTTTATACAACTTTTGTGTTTTTGTTTAAAGCCAAAAAATAAGGGGTTTCTCATATTGCAAAAGTACTATCTTTAAATAACAATGGTTTAGTGATACGTATTTCACTTATTAACCCTTAGATGGGGAAGAAGATGTGGATTTATACTTTTCCTAATGGTATTTGCGCGTAAATAAATATAATGAAACCAACAGAAATTGGAACTCGGTTCTCCAATTAACAATTCTTCACCATTATTCATTACACCACCAATACCCACAACCTTATAGTCTCTGGTATTCCCAAGCGGTCACCCATCTAGTCTGGCTCAACGTTGCTTAACTTATCGTAACGAAACTGGAGTTTCAACTGATGTGACCATAATCCTAAAATACGAAGGGAACCAGGATATTTCAGCCATTTATATGGTTGGTGCTAACTGTGAAGTTCTGAACTGGTTGAATTCGTCTGAACATCCACCATTGTAATATTTGACCAGTACCTGGGCGTTCGCGCTCGGGAACCCCACATTAAAAAAGACCTTGTGTCACATCTCTCTCAAGTGGGGGAGAAGAGTAAATAAAATTGTAATACCTTCACTGTATAGTCTCCAATCATTTCTCACTTTTATTAAATATTTTGCTTTTACGATAACTGATTTATCATTCTCCATTTATGACTCTTACGTTATGACGTTTTACGTTTATCTACTGAAATGATTTGTAAAGCGGATTGTGTAAAACAATCTTAAAAGATAAACGGTCTCGTGTAATTTTTTCCTAACAGATTTCATTTCATATCAAAGCAATTTTTTAGTAACGAAAAATATTGCGTACATCTAGATCATAAAATTACTCATTTGAACACAAAAATATAGAAATTTATCAATTAATATATTAACCCATTTATACCTATCCTAAGATCTGTTAATGAATATAACATTGAAGATAAAACTGGTATTTATTTTAGATTTCTAAAAAAGATAAAGTCGATATAAATTACTACTTATCTTGCAACCAATACAAGGTGAAAAATAAACGACAGCGCGAAATCACCACCAAATATGTTTTCATAAATGTCGACCTGAATATGTCAGTCGAGCTGGATTTTTAGTATCAAAAGTTAGGATTCTATGTACTGTATAGGTCGAGCTGACAACGTACTGCAGATTAGCAGTGGCCTCAAAGTTAGAACTACCAGTAAATGAAATTAGTCTACAGTATACGTTAGCTTGTGCCAAAACTACATAAGGTCACACCACTTACCTGTATATTAAGACTTACAGTAATATCATTATATATGCGTTTTGTAGCAAACAACCAACAACACATACTTGTAGGTATATATCAATATAACTTAACTTACATTTAAAATTAGTCAAGTCTGCTGCTAAATGCATCACTTTCAACATCAACTGCTATAAAATATTAATACCGTAGTTTACACATCATACCAGGTAATTTTTGATAATACCAGTACATATCGTATGTTATTGTAAAACACAGTATCACTCATTCGCCATTTGCATCAAACAATCAGTAATCCCAACACTTAGTGTATAATTTGTTGAACGCGTGGAGTAGCGTTTATAGGCCTGCTAGTAAATAAAATTAGTCTATAGTATATTTCAAATTATTACTACCTTGAAACCAATACAAGAGTCACTCAAGGTAAATAATTGCTAAATGTTCCTTCGGCAAAGTGTTATATATCCACTTCTGGGACGACAACAACAAAAATAATACTTTAACCAATTCACCGGAGAATATATATTATATGCCCCTTTTTATATACTTCTTCGTTGCAATAAACTATAACTCATTCGGAGAATAAACTTCAGTCAATTCGGCAACTCTCACGATTGCATTGTATTTCATTTCTCGTAAATGTCGATAGCTAACTTCTTATCTTCTTCACAAGAATGACGAAATATACTCGAAATAAAACGGCTTCAAAATGACTGTTATTCTCTCAAATGATAAAATCGACAGACATCCTATAAAGAAAATTACTCATATATTTATTCTAGCCTTTTTAACAAAGCAATGACTTGGCCGTGGAGTGAGAGGTTTAGTCGGGACTGTCAGCTCATATGCGTACGAGTCAACACAACCGCATCGAGGCAGCCAGCCAGCCAGTTAGAAAGCTGGTCCTTTTGTTTCCTCTTTCTAATTGCTAAACTGAAACTGAAATGAAAACCCAAAACTCCCCTTTGTGAGAGTTGACGTCACTTAAAAGTTGTCTCCTGACAATTGTGACTTCCGTTGCATTTTGCATCATGCACTGACCTCCCTTGGGTCTGCCAGCGAAAACAAATTTTTAGCTCGACATCTGTGTCACCCAGTGCAAAATACGCTTCTTGGTAAAACTCTATTATTTTTACTGGAAATCATGAATGACCCTCAGCATTAGTCCACACCGACAACACCCATCCTTTTACCTCCTTTTTTTAAAATGTTCACCCATTAACATTTTAAGTATCTTTTTTCGTTTCTTTTTTAAGACCAAATCCTCTCCACTACCCATGTCTCTGTATAACCGTTTACATACGATAAAAGAAAATCAATCAATGATAACACATGCAAAAAAATAACATAAATAATATCAATATCAAAGGTCACATCCCTTTTCTACTTACGTTGTGCGCATCTATCTACCTTGTTAATTTCTTCCTTTTATGTAAACTGTAAGTTAGTCTCTTGAACTAGGAATAACAATGAATCAGGCCAGAATACGACTTGCATAAAAACATGTTTTTCTTTTTTTTTCATTTTATTTTCCGCTGAGTCGGTCGCCTTCTACATATAATGTGACAGGTTGGTACCTCGACGTGGAGTAATGGTTAGCAACAGAACAATTACGACCGAGCAGTAAGATTGACCCTCACCAGGTCCTTCATGACATCGGCCTTTTATCACATCTAAGTTACACTTAGAAAATCAATATAACGAGACGTGTAATTATATAACTTGTAATCATCAGAGAATTTATCTTTCTCATACCTTTGTCAGCTTCCAAAGCTTCCTGCATGTCTTGGATTCATTATTTTCACAACTGATCTATAGCATCCTTTTCCAACGGCGATATACCGTCGCCTTATCAGTTGGAAACTAATTCTGCTTTTATTATTTCTTTTTGTCTGTTTTTACTTTTTTCGTTTATTTATTCGTTTATTCAAGCGTCAAAGACAACCCACATACTGGCCCCCAAAGGACTGATTTGCTTCAACTATTCTTTGCCTATTTTTTTTTTTTGGTCTCTGGTAAGTTTTTAGCAACTACATCGGTAGAATTAGCAAAATTATCCTTGAAAGAGCTTCCACACTCACTACGAGTGCCTTAAGCATGAATGAATAGAAGAACACAACAGAGACAATTGATTCGTTCACAAACATAATAAATAAAATGGATTACACTTTCATCCAGTTTGATATTTTTGACTTCTATCTGTCAATATTTGAAAACCTCTAACCGCAGCCTTAAACTTTGTTAAGATTTACTGCCCCATCAGCGACCGACATCAATATCATTAAACAGGCCTAAAATCTATCTTATTTTTAGATAAAAGCATGTGAACTAGAAAAAAACAACCTTGATTTCTGCATTTTTTATTTATTTTTTTTTTAATCATTTCACCCCGAGCAAGGCAGAAACGCCACTGATGTGCAGGGGGTTACATAAATGTAAAAAGATTAATTAGAAAAGAGTGAGGAGTACAAGCTAGTTAGAAAGGAACAATAGAAAGCTGAGAAAGCAGGTGCAATGACAGATACATGGGCGGAGAGAAAGTGAAGATTATACAGGGGAGGGGAGAGAGCTAGAGTCCAGTGGTTAGTAGATGAGTATTAACTTTGCATTTAAATTTCTGGAGGTCGTAGCCGTCAGGAAAGCAAGAATATGGGAGTGAGTTCCACAGGCAGGAAGTGCGAGAGAGGAAGCTGCAGGAGTAGAATTGTCGTCTGCATTTGGCTAACCTGACTGTCAATGGGTGGGACCCAGTTGCCAGTCTGGTTGCACGGGTAAACACCTGTTGAGGAGGCATCAGTGACTTAAGCTCATCCGAGCAGAAGCCATGAAAGTATTTATAGAAGAGACAGAGGGAGGCCACATTTCGACGATGGGAAAGTGGCTGCAGTCGAGTCGCCAGATCAGTACCTATCACTATGGCAACGTATAATTCTGAAGAGACCTGTGATTTGTCCAGACTGTTTTTGTTCAGGAATCTTAGGCACATCTTTGATTTATGTAACACCGGACTTGACAGAGACGACGAATTGATAATCCTCCGTAAAACTAATCTACAAAAACAAAAACGGACAAACTTAGAAAGGATCTAATCACAAATTTTTCAAAGCCCACGATCATGAATACATCAATAGGGAATCGAATCATCCCCATAGAATCATCAACAACCTACATAAATCTATTCAATTTCATTTAAGTATAAATTCTAGCAATAAGACAATTCCAAAATTAAATACATTAATGCTTTAGAAAAAGTAAACTCAACACTAGTTTAGAATAATCCGTTAAAACCAAGGAAGGCAGAAATAAATACAAATCACGTAAACGTAACATTATTTTCTTTAACCCACCCTTCAGCTATAATGTCCAAACAAACATTGGTAAATTATTCCTGACTGAGTTATAGTTTTGTCAAGATCATAGACAAATATATTTCACATCATAATACTATGATATCAAATAGATACTTGGCCCACGTGAAGAATATAGGTTACCCAACTACTAACAATAATGACCCTTCAAAAAATTATTGCAACTATCGAAAAAATAAAACCTGCCCATTGAATGACCAATGTATGTATGTCCCAAAGTATTGTTTATAAAGCTCGAGTTCATTCGGATGTTGATGATATTAAATTTTACTTTGGATCGACCACTAACATGAGCAAGTTAAATTTAACAACCAGATGTTGTCTTTAACAACAGTAAATACAGCAAAAGAGCTGCTTTATCCATATATTATTGGAAATTAAAAAACAATAGCAAGAACTCAATTATTACCTGGAATATTGTCGCTAAATCCAATTCTTACAGTCGAAATGAATGTAACTTATGCCTTTTAGAAAAAAACTTTCATCCTAACCCCTAATCTACTTGGCAAAAAAGCGATTTAATGACTATATGCTGCTATAGAAAAACACTTAAAATTTAGGCTCCGACTGATAGAGATTCTTCTATACGTTTGTCCCTTTCTTTCCCTTACTTCCTTTCTTTAGCAAATATTGCTATTAATGATTATGAATTACGCCCTTTTGATTTTATCTCCCTGCATTTTAACATTTTTAAAATTTAAATTTTATAATTTTACATTTGAAATTTTAACCTTTAAATTTTTTAAAATTTTGTTCTCTATGTATTCTTTGTCTGTTTAGATTATATTCTATTATAAGCAGTAGCCTAACTTTATAAGATTTAATTCTCATGAGTATCGAATAAGCCTACAAAATTCAAATCTATTAATGAAACAGTCAGTTAGAAATATACACCTAATGATTGCTTAATGCATGAAACTATATATATATATATATAACAGGGATATTTTCTTTTTTAAATAATCATTTCCACTCCAAGTAAGACAGGATCGCTACTAGTGCGGAAAGAGTTACAGTTTGGGAAAAAACAGGGTACAAGGATAACAAATAGGAAATTATAAGAGACGGGTAGGATTTAAGAAGGTGGATGGGATTCAAGTAGGTAGAAGATGGCCATTGACGTTGCATCTAAATCCCTGGAGATCGCTGCCATCAGTGTAACAAGTATACGGAAGATAGTACCCCAGGCGGGGAATACGAGAAAAGAAGCTGAGGAATAGAAGTGACGGTTAAATTTGACTCTTTGAACGGTAAAAGGGTGAAACCTAGAGTCCAATCTAGTAGTGCGAATAAATCTATTTAGTCAGGGCTCCAGGGAAAGAAATTCGTCAAAAGCAGAAGCCGTGAAAATATTTATAGAAAAGACAGAGAGAAGCTATATCCTGTCGGTGAAAAATCAGTAAAGATAGTCAGAATAAGAAACAGATAGCTAAGATTCTTTAAACACATCATGAGAATGGACGGCTTGGAAAACACAACCTTCACAGGGCATACTTAGGAAGGATGTCTGGGAGAAGCAATAAGAAGAGGGCTATAAGATGGAATTAATAGCTGTCAGCAAAACAAACTATGGCGCGTGTTCGGTGTATCAGGGATGTCAAAATATTATAACAAAATGCGCTGCATGTTATATATAAACAACCAAACCACTCATGGGCAGACAAGAATATGAAAATTTATCTTAGTCTGAATATCTAGTGAGGCGTGAAACAAACGGTCACAATACAGTGTAGTGTTGAATCTTATGTCTATACTGTTGATGGCTACAAATTCTCTATCATAAATACAGGAAAACTTAATATATATACATATATTGATTGGTTTTTTTCTACAAATAATCAGCCCTTTGTAGGCTATTTATTTATGTTTTTACTTATTGGTTAGTGATAGTTATTAATTAACATATAGGTGGGAGAGAAATGGAGGAATTATACCTTTCCCAAGGGAAGTTGCTCGTAAATGAATATAACGACCGTAATGCGAATTAGAACTCGAACATCTCACCTTGACAAGTTATTTGTTGCGAAATTCTGAATTCAATCAAGATAAGTCTATGGAACTTTGATTGAATTATTAAATAAAGTTTTATAAAGAAATACTGAACTTTCATACTCTTTACGAAGTTAACTAAAATGCGCGTAAAATATTTCATATTATTTCTCTTAGTTGCTCAATTGAATTCCCACCAATCAAATTTCTTGGTTTCTTTTCTGACAACTTTGAAAGCGGCTTATTCCAGTGTAGTTAGTGAATAAACAAATAACAGTACCTATTTTTTACTTCCTTTTGAAATGCAATTTCGTTTTTGTTTTTTTTTTCCTCGGTTCCAGTTAATTAACAGTTTTATTTTCTTTGTTTCAGTGAATTTCATTTCTATTTTCTATATTTTAAAATGATTTTCTAAATATTTTCAAATAAGCTTTTACTTGATTCTGTCTTCGCTATTCGCATTCTTTCCTATTTCATTGTTGTCTACCCACTAGCTCCGTTATCGCCCCATAATTTCCACTCAATCCCACATTTGCAAAAACGACTCGGTTAATTTTCATTTTTATCCTCTACTTTGTCATTACTTTCCCTCTTTGGTCATCTTTCTATTTTCCAAACTTGGAATGATTGACGTCCTAATCTGACATCAGCTGCTGATTTTGGATGGCTGCAATATTAGGCGTCAAGCAAACAATTTGACAGGCGAATAAAGGCGAAAAACAGCAGATGAACAAACAGATCTCGAACACTCAACGCGAATTCTCATAAAGAAAGGAAAAAAAAGGCATATGAATAAATGCATAGATAAAAGAACATAAATGCCAGAAAATAATAGAAAATTGATGCAAATATTGAATTGCGAAAATCACGCCCACTTGACGTGATCTGGCAATCGGCTAACGCAAAAGATTCTGCCATTACTATCTATGTCATAATTTGTCTCCAGGCAGCGCTACTGCTATTCGCAACTCAAGAGATTCACTTCAGTTATATGACACGAGGTTCAATCAACAAACAATACGTGCGAGTATATATATATATATATATATATATATTCACTCATGAGTAAGGAGGTTTATGTTTAAATAGAAAAATTTAATTAGACAATAGCAAAAGTATGAATATATATATATATATATATATATATATATATATTGTATTTGGGCAACAATCTCTCTTTTATACAGGTTTCATTGAAAGTGACAGACAAGGTATTATCATCAAGTTTTTTTTATATATAATTTTTCATGTGTTTGCATAATTTTTTCTTTTCGGAACTCAAATTATATAAAAATTGTCCAAATCTTTTGTACTTTAGAGCACTTTCGGCTATACTTTTAGCCATTATCAAGAATTCATTTTGTTTTACTTATAAATAAATATGTGGAAAGTTTATGCATATAGGGTTTTGTGGATGATCAGTTCCGAACACATTAAGCACATTGTTACCGTGTTCATAATTGATGTTATTATCTATAGGGTTTCTCTTTTTTATTAGTAATACCTCCATTATTTCTAATCTTCTTTTGCATGTGGATGATGCTATTATGTATGGATTATCAATGAGGATATCAAGCGTAGGTCCTGGAAGATCTCGATGTGTGTTTAAATGAGATCGGATGGAAATCTTGTGGGAAAGATGTAAGGTCAATCTTCGTGCCAATTTTGTTGTGGTGTAGCCAATGTAATTGTCTACGGATTTAGATAGCTGTTTAACACAGTTCTTCAAAGGGCATGTAAATTCGTAAACGACAATTGTTCTCTGCATTTTAGGTTTTGCAAGTGAATTATTATTATTAATGAAAAATTATATAAAAAACTTAATGATAATACCTTGTCTGTCATTTTCAATGAAACCTATATATATATATATATATATATATATATATATATATAGTGTTGAGTTGTGATAATGTTTAGCACCACGTTGTTTTAGTGGTTTTACTGATAAAATGTATTATGCCAAGCAGTTTTTATTATAAAGTGCTTGATATCAGAAAGAATATAGAGCGTTGATAAGCACAAAACGTTCTCTCTCGTCAAGGCTGGTTTGACAAACCAACCTTGACGAGTGAGAACAACATAACGGTGTCCTTACGAGACTTCGAAATTGTAAAACTCCTTGTGCTTAGTACGTTTATATATATATATATATATATATATATATATATATATATATATATATATATAGGCATCCACTCACTCTATATATATAAGAGCAAGAATATATATATAAGAGCACGAAACTTTGAAGTTGGCATGAAGCTGATCAGTTATATATATATATATATATATATATATATATATATATACTGTTAGTGCTAAGGATATTTATAGGTTAAATAACAGGATAGACTGGGTTCTGTAACCTTGATTGGCAACTATTCTACCGCAGAAAGTACTGGTAACCTACTGCGGGATAATCTTCAGCCCAGTTATTCATATCTCTTTCGAGACATGATTGCCCAAGCGTATATCCCGTATGACATTAACTTAGTAATTCAAAGGCGTGCTGGTTTGAGTAAGTAGTAATACTCTATGAGCCATGTCATTTAAAAACCTTCAACATGCACTCACCGTTCTCAAATAGAGTCAATTGCTTGCTGATATTTCTGACGAGTCGATGGAGTGATTCCAGGATGTTCAGTTTACGAAACACTGAATTCAGGATTCTGAAGGTAACATCAATCATCTTCGTGACAAACCTTTTACTTATATATGCAGTAGCGAGCATAAAGATCAGAACAATGTTAAGAAAAAGTCTAAATGTGAAATAACTTTTAATTTTAAAGCTTCAAAGAACATTTTATCAAGGAAAAAAAGAATATAAAAGTAAATTATATAATTCCAAAATATAACATTTAATAAACTTATTTTGATAAAGTTATAAGAATAATTATATAACATTCGAAAAAATTAGATGATCAGAAACATCAGAACGATGAAATAAATCCATAAAATTTAATAATTATTTTGCATTATTGAAAATCTTTTTAAGGTAAGAATATAAAATCGGGTATTTTACTAAACTACACCGCCTCTTCACTGGCTCTTGCATTGTACTCATGGCGAAAAAATCTATGACGTCATTGGAACTTAGAAAACTGATAGTCAAGTTACATAATGGAGATAAACTCTCGATTGGGAATATTTCAAAGAGTGTGAGGAAATCTAAAAGTGGTATTCATAATATTTTAAGACTTAATGAAATAAATCTGAACAGTCGACGGAGCCTTGTATTTCTAAAAAGAATCAAATAAGCCGGTTGAAATTTGCCAATGAACACGTCATATGGACTGAAGAACAGCGAGATTGTTTTCATTTCAGCGATGAGTCAAAGTTTAACCTGTTCGTCTGTGACAGGAGAAGGTTCGTTCGACGCAGTTCTTAGGAAGGATATTTGTCTCAGTGCACTAAAGGTAGCGTTAAATTTAGAGGAGAAAGTGTGATGGTGTTTGGCATGGTTTCATCTGCTGGTACGGGACCTCCTCTTAGTCTACACGGTAAGATTAACGCAACTGTATACAAAGAGATATTGAAGAAACATGTTGTACCTAATTTGAGAACTGCAAATAATCAACCAGCTATATTTATGCATGATAACGCGCCATGTCACACAGCGAAGTCTGTTAAGACATTTCTTTCTGAGGAGGATGTTACTCTTATGGAGTGTCCTGCTCAAAGCCCAGACACGAATCCTATTGAAAATGTTTTGAAGTTACCAAATGAAAGAGCTAAGGAAAAGAATCCAACAAACCTCGAAGAACTATGGACTGATTTGAAAGGAGAATAGGAGAAAATATCCGTTAATGAATGCAAGGTATTAATTCACTCATGTTGCAAAAGATGTAAAGCTGTTATTGAAAGTAAAGGTTTTTTTCACATCAAGTACTAGTAAATTATGAACGCTATTTTCATTTGAATATGATGTATTCATTATAATTATTATTATAGGAGTTTGTTAATCGTTCTGATGTTTTTGATCATCTTTTTCTAATCAAAATCAGTCTATTGAGCTTTATATTTTGGAATTATATAATTTACATTTATATCCTTATTTTTCCTTGATAAAATGTTCTATGAAGCTTTAAAATAAAGTTATTTCACATTTAGACTTTTTCTTAACATCGTTCTGATCTTTATGCTCCCTACTATATATATATATATATATATATATATATATATATATGCTTTGAACAAAATGGACGTCATTATAATAACCTAACCTGAGGAACTTTTCGGCCAGCACTTTTCAATGGCTTTCGTTGGCTTAATTATGAATTGTAAATACAGGACATAGGAAAACAACAAAAGCTTAACTTACAAAAACGTTTTTGTAAGTAAAGTTGTTGGTGTTCTCCTTTGTCCTATATTTACAATTCATAATTAAGCCAACGAAAGCCTTTGAAAAGTGTTGGCCGAAAGGTTCCTCAGGTTAAGTTATTATAATAATGTCCATTTTGTTCAAAGCAATTAGTTCTTTCTGTGGGTACAAACCTTTGTTTTACACGATTTTACACGAATCCTTTGTACAATGAAGACGGAAGCTGATGATGGTTTGCCTGAAATAGGCCCATACTTCCGATATACCATGAAATAGCGTGTCTGCCTTAATTTTTCTTATACTTGCTCTATATGTATATATATAGAGAGAGCTCTCTTAGAGTGTTATTCTACCACTGTATGTACAGGATACTCCTTTGGATTCTTCTATATCTACACCGCATGCTGATATATATACGTTGTGAATATGGTACAAAATCTGAATACAACAATGCAAATAGTGTAAATAATTATAATAACTCAAAGAAATATAAACAGATCCGAGGGAATGTCGTAGGATACAACGGCCAAAACGTCGTGAATACGGCATCAAAAATGAGGACAACAGATAAAATAAATAGTGTCGAAAAATAAATTTATTCGGCTAAAAGTGATCTTTATTACAGGGTATTGCAGCAAAATTCGACACATGACAAAAAGAAAACGAAATAGGCAATAAAATCCAAAGTTGTAAATGCAGAAACCCGATAGCTTATTTAGCAACAGTTAGAGTTACATACTATATTATTTTACAATGTAACCGCCATCGGCGGCGACGACCATCTCAAGGCGGGCGCGAAATGAGTCACACGCTTTAGCGACCATGTCCTTGTCTATAGCGGTGAACACTTCCACGATGGCAACTTTCAGAGAGTCGACTGTGTTGTGGGTGTGCTTGATCACGCCTCCAAAAGAAATAGGCAAGGGGGTTGCAATTGGGTGAGGAGGGCGGCCACAAATCCGGCGACCAGTGGTGGGGAACATTGTTAACCAGCCACGCCTGGATTGTATTGACCTTGTGTGCAGGTGCAGAGCCTTGCTGGAAGACGTTAGGGCGTCCATCGGCGATCTCGTCCATCCTGAGCTTCACTACGCTACTTCTGGTAGATCCCTGCACGCTACTCCTGGTAGATCCCTGCTGTGACACAGAATTTTATATATATAATTGAATGTCTTAATTTGCACCAGTTAACGTCCAAATCTGACATTAAATCAGCAACTGCTATTTTTTTTAATTCATTCAAAGATCAATTGTTTAAATATGCTATTGATGCAGCTCAGCAGATAATAGTATACTGACTTCAGTAATACAATGTTTTAATAAAAAAATTATTGAGAATATTGTCATGTTTCATTTGTCAAAAATAAACAAGAATTAGGAAGACCGTAGTTAAAAAGAGTATCGATGAAACAGAAGTCTAGGCAGAAGAATCAAAGAAAAGATTTATTAAATATTGATATAAAGAACTAGAAAGATGAGTGAATCAACTACTCCTCAAATCCTACACTAATGTAAATACTTGCCATATTTATAAATAGGAGCAGTCTATTATCACAGCAGTAGAGAAGAGTAAGAAGTACTCTGAGTCCTACTCTACAACAGAGAGGAAAAGTGCGTTTTTTGTGAATTCTAATGCAGTTTCAGACAAAGCAAGCCATTTAGGATTAAATCCATTTTTTCTATATCAACTATATAATAATCGAGTTGCAAATAACATTGGTCAACACGATTTTTGGTACCAAGAAACAAAACACGATATTCGCTGATTTGATGCTGATTCCGAAAATGACTTCAGATTTTAATGGTAGATACCGTTTCTGCTGTCCTGGAATTGCTGATATTTGTAAAAAAAGATCAATTTCCGATCGTGGATGATCCCAACATTTAGTTAATAAATGTTGTAGAATCCCATAAATTTTCAATTTATGTCAAACACCTGAAACAAACTATTTTTAAAAGACAAAAAGTGTTTTTGAGTCAAAAATGCTAAAACAAGGAGTACCGAATTTTTTTGAATTTATCTCCAAAATTCCAGTTAACAGATAAACTTTAGCGGTAATACACTTTATTAGGAATACACTAATATGAGTATTAAGGTTCATTTTTACATAGCCAGCAAGATAAATATCTGGATCACTGAGGCGATGTGAGTGATAAGTAAAATAGTTCTATTAGGATATTAAAACAATGAAAGAGCGTTATCAGGAACAGTGAGACAAACGAATGATGCTGGAGTATCAAAAGGGACTTAAATAGCATTGAGCATGACAGGCAATTAAGAAATAGAATGTTTTACTATAGTTCTCATGTTCACATAGGTCTATTTCTGCTATTATTTTATTAAATGATTTGATGAACATATTTGTTGGTTTTAGTATATTCAATCTTGATATTTTTAATGACTTGGGGTCGGATTGTTATTGAAAAATTAGTGTTTCTCAACAAATAGACCCATTTAGTTGGTTTAAATACGAATTGTGAGATTTCTACCATTTTACTTTGAGGAATATTGCCATCGGTCAATATATATACAGAAAACAAATGAAAAAAAAGGCTTTTTTTTCCAAAAATGAGATATTTTCTGTACAGTAAAAATGGAACATAACAAAGAAAAGGAAGTTCATTTTCAGATTCAGCGCCCTCAAATTAGCTAAAAAAATGTTTGTTATCTCGACACCATTTCATTTTCTTTTTGTTGACCAGTGTAGTCATTCTTGCTTTTCCGCTGTTTTTTTTTGTTTTTGTTTTTTTATCGTTGGACTGTGATTTATTTTTCTTCCCGTTCAATAAATTTGCCATTTTTATTACATATTTAATAAATCGGTCTTATCAATGTTTTCTTGTTGGTCAGTTTTCGAAATAATTCTTTAGGCTGACTAGACTCTCAAAAGACGAAAGAGGAGAATGCACAAATGACTTAAACTTAACATTTTCAGTTGTTGTAAAATTGGAGAACAATCATTGTTCCATCGTTTATTTGCATAAGTATTTTCATTATCATAGCTCTTGCTATTCGGACCGATATTCTCCTTTTGTTTGTTCTATTGATATTCATCACGTTTCGGCCGTTGAACTTCACAGTCTTCTTCAGGTTTCTATTTTTATACTCGGTAAACGTTGAATTTTCAATCGAACACTTTATTCATTTCCACTCTTCATGCTTGGGAAATATTTCCTGTCACGTGTGCGTTCGATCACTGGGTTCGGTACGCCTGAAAAGTCACATCCTCTGGTTGAAAAGTCACATCCTCTGGTGAAAGGTAAAACATTCAAAGGCTGTTAACACTGGTGGATATTAACCGATGTGAAGTATTGAACGCAGAATAAACACAATCTACCTGGTGAATTGAAGAAAGTGTTCGGCAAAAAACAGACACGGAAAGACTTAAGGGGTAAAATCTTGTGAGTATAACAACCAAGATGAAACTGCTGGTCTCTGTCAGTCAGGTAGATAAGAATGATAATTCTTTATTTATGTTCAACATATACGAGGGTTGGCTGAAAAGTTCATAGGTTGACTTTGAAGTAGTAATGTCAGAGGTGTAGAATCTTGTATGAATTCATTTCAGATCTTCTTTTTAATAACTGCGTTATTTCCATTTGAATGCGTGTTGTGGAGCAGTGGATATCAACTCGGAACGAGAAATCGGGGACCCAAGTTCAAATTCCATTTGAATTCGTTACATTAACATGCGCGCAAATACCCTTGGGAAAGGTATTAATCAGGTCTCCTCTCCCTACGGCTATGGGTTAAATAGCAGAACAGATTAGGGTCTATAGACTTGGTTGGAAACCAGTCTACCTCAGAAAGCAATGGCAACCTACTGCGGGAAAATTTTCTGCCCAGTCATTTATGTTTCTTTCGAGACACGGACGCCCAAGTGTGTATTACGTATGGCACTTAACTGACTGGCTGTCTTTTCATTTCCAGTCACGAGGGTGAGCCGAAAAGTTGATCAACTAATTATGATGCTATTAAATCTTGCATGCAATTATGTGAAACTAATACTTAACTGCATTATTTCCTTCCGCGTAAGCTGACACCTTACTGTCCAAAGAAGATTCTTCATCCTGTTACTCAAAAAGTAATAAATAAATAAAATGTCACCAACAGCAGATAAGACAATCATCATCAATGCGATACTAGTTTCCAGTGAAGTTTTCTTTTTTTATACAAAGGAACAGTTGATAGTCAAATCGAGATATTATGGTCGGTGATCAACCGTTGTTCTGATGAAACAAGCCACTTTTCTTCAGTTATTCTAGGCGATTAAGCTTGATAGTTTTTCGTAAATGCCTCATAGCACATCCATCGTAAATGATAAGCCAAGTATATTTACTAGGAATACTAAGTAAGCTCAGCTTAAACTGGCAGATGACTTCATTAACAAGGAATCAACTGAAGATTAATCCACCTGAGTTTTTCGATTCCCTATACAAAACTCACGCTAAATGATATATCTTGATTTCGAAAGAATACGCTTCAGAAAACGTTTCTCAATTTGGTAATGCTAATATTCGACGTTTCCTTCCAAGGAAACATTGGGCATCCATTTTATTGAACTGCCAGTCATGCTGAGGGTTAAAATTTATAATATATTTCTTAAAACACTTTTCATTGAAATACGTTTGTCAAGTCCAATAGCTGTTAATGCTCGTTGATGGTGGTGGTGGTGGTGGTGGTGGTGGTGGGGTCTTTCCTAAACATCTATTTGAAATTGTCTGGAATGTCAGCATCTTGATTATGTCATTATTTTCTCTTGCAGTTACAGGCGCTATCCATTTTAGTTGTTGCTGTTGTTGGTATTCCTCAAGTGACGTGGTTTCTGTTATATTTTCCAGTTATTCTGCAGTGTTAGTTCACAATGCTTAAAGCAAGGTAATCTTTGCCAATATACGCCGGTATTACTCGCTCAAAGATCCTTATTTCATCTTTGATCATAGAAAGCGGTTGTATACAGCGGATAGTTTAACTATATTTGAATGAGTCATACGCCACGCTTGACATCCATATAAATAGTCGATGTAACGATGCTATTTAAAAACTGTTTAAGAAAAATTCTACTTTTCTGGTTTTTGTTTTAGTTTTGTAATGTGTTACATTGTGCGTTGTGGTGCAATTGATATCAGCTAGGAATGAAAAACCAGAGAGCCAAGTTCGAATTCCTATTGAATTTTTGCATTCACATACGCGCAAATAGCCTTGGAAAAAGACTGGTTCTGTCTCTTCTCCCTCCAGCTATGGGGTTGAATAGCAGAACAGATTGGATTCTATAGTCTTCGTTGGCAACTGGAATACTGAAGAAATAAATAGCAGCCAAACGCGGGAAAATATTCTGCCAATTCAGTTGTCTTGAAAGAGATATGATTGCTCAAGCGTGTATCATGTATGGCACTTAACTGACTGAATATGATAGAAAATCTCACTCAAATTATCGCCTTTCACCTGAAATATATGAGTACTTGTAATGGTCATTTTCAATTAACATATATATATATATATATATATATATATATATATATATTGTCATCTGCAGACAGATCTGTTTCGCTGTATCACAGCTCATCAGTACGGTTAGACTCCGATTGCTTTTTAACCCAGGATTGAAACCCGACCGAATTGGCATCAGTCAGCGATTCTACCTCTGGTCTATGGGCGTTCGGTAGAAGAAGGCAGACATTTTTGCGCGCGCATATATTATCATTATACGCGCCCAATGAATATATATATATATATATATATATATATATATATATATATATAATTATTTAATTACTTAGTTTTGGGCCATAATAAAATAAGACCAGTACACAGTTGTATTAAAAAGTGTTTAATACAGTTATATTGTAGAACTTTTACTATTTTAATAATTTTTGAATATTTTAACAATTTTTTGTATTTTTATAACTCATTTACAAATGAAATACATATAAAAAAAATATCTAATTGTAGAAACCCTAACTAATACCCTTTATCTAATGTGTTTAACTAAATCTCTGGTCTGCATGTGCTCTATTTCCTCAGTAAAAAATCCTAGGGTTACTAAAGTTTATATTAATAATACAATGAACTTTTTAAAAAGCGTTTGTACAATCATCTCTCATCTTTTGAATATAAACAAAATATGAGATCATTTTCTAAATATTTTTGGAAGTTAAATGTAGAAAATAAAACACCTAAAGTTAAAGGAAATATTCTCAAACAAGCTTGAATATCTAGATCGATGAATGAACCATGTTTCCTTTGTCTGCAAGAAAAAATGGAAATTTTTAAATACAGGAAGTGACATATTACCAAATCAAAGGCATGAAACTACAGTAAATTGTAAACATATTAAAGAATTAAACTTACAAACCTGCTAATCTAAGGAACTTAACTTTAGCAATTGTAAACTTTTTACAGTATTAATCGTACTAGCTTAATAATTTACTTTAACTATATGATCTCTCTTCTTATGTTATTTTATCTTCATTTTCTATTAAAAATTATGATCTATTTAATGTCTTAAAACTTTGAAATTATTTTCTATTTTAATTTTAATATTAAATATAATTTCTTTTAATTTTAATTTTAATTTTAAATTTTAATTTTAAATTTTAATTTTAAATTTTAATTTTAAATATTTAATTTTATTTTTTCTCCAATTTATTATATTAGCGCTAATGAATTTATATCTTCGTGTTATGTTTTTAAATTTCCTCTAATTTACGTTTTATGAATAATTTCTCTATTTGTGCATGTGATTTCAAATTTTTTGTAATGCCAAATAATTTAGTTGAAACAATATAAGGATGTATGTATCTGTCTGCAATTCACTTCCGGTCAAAGTTTGAATTTTTTATTTCTTAGCCGTTTATGTTGTCTCTCCTCTTTCTTCCTTCAGTGCACTTTCTCACTTCTTCCTCTTTGTTCTCATCTTCGATTTCTGCTTCTTTTTTTCCAAAAAGATTTGAGCCCAGACACCATGTAACCGATATCTATATCTGTCTAAAATTCACTTCCTGCCTAAATTTAACATTTCTCTCTCTTAGCCGTTTCCACTAGCCCTTTCCTCTCCGTACTTTCTCTCTTCTTTTCCAATTTGTTTTTTGTTTCCTCTCTGTCTTTCCCTTTTCTCTTCCCTTTACCTTTCTTAATTTCTCATCTTCTTTTCTCATCTTTTCTGCCCTCTTTCTTTTTTTAATATTTCTTACCTCGTACAAAAAGATTTCAAAAAATAAAAGGAAGTGACGTCTTTTAAAAAAACATTCAATAAAACGTTTATTGCCATCATTATTAACTACATGATGAGACACTGTTCTTTTCAATATCAAAACAAAATGTTCAATTTGTAGTAGTAGTCTGTATATGTTCTGAAGTACAATAATATATATGTGTGTGTGTGTGTGTGTGTGTGTGTGTGTGTGTGTGTGTGTGTGTGTGTGTAAAAATATACTCAGTTTTAATCCGAGATTATGGACAGTATGGTTAACTAAAATAAAGACAAGAGGAAAACTGTATTTTAAATCGCCTACGCGTTTCGTCCGTGATGGACTTTTTCAAGGCAGAAAGATTTCTACTCCAGCCACTCTTCCAAAATCAAATCTGGTATTATCATAGGTTTCTTTTTAAGAGCACTAAGAATATGCAGCCCCCAATATTTAACAAAAGAAGAAAAATACATAGAAAGTACATTTAGCAATTTACATTACCCATATCATTTCATTCAAAATGCAAAAAGAAAGGCACATAATATATACAACCACAACAAAAGAAACACTGTTAACAATAATAATCTAAACAATAACAAATACATCATACTACCAACCAATTCCATTACATCCAATATCCAAAACAATCTATCATTTATATAAAAAACACACACATAGTAAGAACTACTTCAAAAACTATTATGGACATTGTGAGATCTAAAAATAACAGAAATCAAAATGACGAACAAGCAGGTGTATACCGAATAAATCGCCGGGACTGTTCCTCCATCTACATCGGAGAAACAAGTAGAAATCTAAAAAAACGTATATATGAACACAAAAGAGACATCACTAATAATCTAACCAATGCATTAGTGATTCATAGAAATAAATTCAACCACAATTTCGATTTCAAAAATGCCACACTAATAAAAAAGAGTGGACAATTTATTCAGAAGGAAGATTCTCAAGAGCGCCGCTATCCAATACGACCAAAACATCAATTTGCGCCCCGGGTTTTTCCCACTCTCACCATTGCTTGTGGAAACTATATTGAAACAAACTAAAATGCATGGTGGAAATTTCAAAGAAAACGGTTGATTTCCTTTTTTCATTCTAAAATCTGGTGTTTTGCACTGCACGTGGGGAGTTCTGGAACATACTAAACACACAGAATGGACAATTTTCAAAGAAAACTAATAAATTCCCTTCATCTTAACGTCGCGTGACTTTGCAATTACACATGAAAAAATTCTAAAAACTGAAATATTCCGTTAATTTTTTTAAATGATTTGAAAGCGTATTTGTGGTTACCAACACTAATTTTGTTTATAGATACGTAATTTAGAATAAAGCTCATTTCGTCTTTCTGCCTTGAAAAAGTCCATCACGGACGAAACGCGTAGGCGATTTAAAATACAGTTTTCCTCTTGTCTTTATTTTAGTTAACCATATATATATATATTTTATTTTATTTTTTTTTTTATAAGCGTTTCACCCCGAGCAAGGCATGTCACTGCCACTACTGTGCAGGGGGCTACGTAGAGAGGAGAAAGGCTGGTTAAATATAGGACATAACAGAGGGTGGGTGATAGGCGGGTGAGGATACCGAGAATGAGGGTTGGGTAGATGAGAGTGTTGTGAGAATAGTTGGGAGTTAGTGTGATAGGAGGTGTCTATTGACCCTACATTTAAACACCTGGAGATTGTAACTGTCGGGAAAGCAGACTTGTGGAAGGGAGTTCCACAGGCGGGAAGCGCGAGAAAAGAAGCTGTTGGAGTAGAATTTACGGTTACATCTTATTTGTTTAACTGTAAAAGGGTGGGACCTAGTTGCTAATCTAGTATCTCGTGTAAATTCGTGCTTGGGCGGCACCAGTGATCTAAGCTCATCGGAGCAGAAGCCATGAAAGTACTTGTAGAAGAGGCACAGGGAAGCTACACCACGCCGGTGTGAGAGCGGCTGCAGCCGGTCTGCCAAGTTAGTATCAACCACGTTACAGATCCTCCTTTGTATTTTGTCAAGAAGCCCAAGGAGAGCAGCAGGGGCACCCGACCAGATATGGCAGCAATATTCAATACACGGGCGGATGGTAGATTTGTATATGTGCAGAATAGTTTCAGGTGGGAAAAATTTCCGGGCCCTGCACAGAGAGCCGACTTTCATAGCAGCAGATTTGGCAATGGATTTGGCAATGGATTCAATATAGTCATTCCATTTGAGGTCCGCCGAGAGTGTAAGGCCAAGGAGGCGTAGTATTTTACTCTCTGGGAGGCTAGCCTGTCCCATGCTAATGGGAGGTAGATGCGATAGTCTATGGTGGTTAGTTGATAACAGCTTTGTTTTGGAGGCATTGAAATTTACCAACCATTTCCTACCCCAGGTCACTACGGATTGGAGGTCCCTTTCCAGTGCGGCAGCGAGGTTCGCTTTGTCGTCCAGACCTGGTTTCTGATCGATGCGGGAGTAGATTGTTGTGTCGTCGGCATACATGCCAACTTGGGATCTAATTGTGTCGGGGAGATCATTAATGTAGATCAGAAATAGCGTGGGACCTAGGATAGAACCTTGAGGGACCCCCGCGTTCGTCTGGTAGTTTTGGGAGGCATGCCCATTTAATACCACCTTTAATGTGCGGTTAGAGAGGAAGGACTGGATGAGGTCAGACAGATGTCCAGTTATCCCATAGCTCTGCAGTTTGCACAAGAGGCCAGCATGCCAGACCCTGTCGAATGCTTTGGAGATATCCAAGACAACGGTTCGGGCTTCACCATTCTTGTCGAGTGCCTGGTATATGTACTCGGTAATGGTCGTTAGCATATCAGCAGTAGACCTGGTGAAGCGAAACCCATACTGTTTGTCAGAGAGAAGCCCGTTGGTCATAAGGTGCTGAATCACCTCGGCGTTGATAATGGCTTCGAAAACTTTGCCAAAGATTGGAAGGAGACTAATAGGACGGTAATTGGCGGGGTCTGAGGATTCGCCAGAATTCTTAAATATAGGTACTACGCAGGAGGACTTCCAACAGGCAGGAAAGCAGGAAGCAGATAGGCAGAGGTTATAGAGTTTAGAGAGGACAGAGGAGAGTTCTGGAGCACATTTCTTCAGTACTATGACTGGGATTCCGTCACCGCCGCTCGCTTTGTGTGGGTCAAGTTGCGCAATTATCTTGGCGACCAGCGAGGGCGAGATGAGGACGTTATTTAGTTGAGCCTTAGTTCTGGGTGGGAAGTCTGGTGTAGGTATTCCTAACGAGTCCAGTGTCGAATTGGTTGAGAATTTACGGGCAAAGCACTCAGCCTTGTCGGCTGGGGAGGTGAGAACTTCAAATTCATTGATTAGTGGGGGTATTGAAGTCTTGTTCCTGCTGAGCACGCTTTTGCAGAGACGCCAGTAATCTTTGGAGCCAAACTTAGAGGATGCTATGCGTTGCCTAATTCTGGTAGCAAACGCCCTCTTGGCTTCGTTCAGTACTTTTTTACACTTGTTCCGTGCTGAGGTGAAAAGGCGCCTGTTTTGGTTCGACGAGCAGCTTCGATAGAGCCGGGAGAAATGGTTCCGGTGGGCAATAGCGGCCGAGCAAGCGGGTGAGAACCAGGGGGACGAATTAGGTTTTAGTTGGAATTTTCTGGCAGGGATAAAAGCATCGATGCCAGCCTTAACCCAAGAGGAGACTTCGGAGGCACAGTCTTCGACAGGAAGATCAAAGACGTTGTTCCAGGGGACGTCGCAGAGGAAGTCCCTGAACGAGTCCCAGTCGGCTCTTTGGTAGCAGTATGATATTCTGCTGGTCTGGTTTTATTGGGAAGAGTTAGTGCGGATTGATATGTTTACGGAGACTACGGCGTGGTCAGAATTTCCAAGGGGGCAGAGTTGCCTGGTAGTGCAGGAGTCTGGGATGGAAGTAAAACAAAGGTCGAGTAAAGAGTCCCTTCCGTTAGGGTTTTTAGAGAAACGCGTGGGGAAGTCCACCACTTGCGTTAGAGCTTGGGCTATTGAGAAGTGCATGGTGCGGATCCCAGCAAGGTCGGTGGCTGAGTTTTCAAGCCACTTGGTGTGGTGGGCGTTAAAATCGCCAAACACAAATATTTGGGCAGATGGGTGAGAAGAAATGGCCCTGTCGATGTTATTAGAGATGCAATCAAGTAACGTACAGTCAGAGGAGGAGGGGGAGCGGTAGAGGAAGAAGAGATAGCTAACCGAGCTTAGAAGTGAGAGACGGAAGCACATGAAGGAATGATCAAGGGATATATATATATATATATATATATATATATATATTGGTCGAGATAGCTCGAACACTAATTAGTGTATTACGCCAACCACCACGGCCATGCATTAAGGTCATACAATCATTATTTTGCAATTGTATGCCACAGTTGCTCAATAAAGATGATTGCTTGTGTCATAGCTAGGTATCCAAAGCAGATTACTCGCAAATACTTGGGTTGCTCACCATCCGGCAACGCTCATTTATTAACACTACCTCTACAGTGGCGCAAAAGTATCTCCGTTTAATGTTCTCTGGTAAATAAAATTTCTGAATCACATGCATTTTATTCAAGGTTCAGGCTTTAGCTATGCGTATATTTTCTATCTTTTTCATCGTAATGTTTTCGCTTCCTAAAAATGTAAAAGTTTCGGCAAATTTTATTGAGTCACCTGCTTCAGGTGTCTAGACAGTATTGCTAAAAGACTTAAAACTTTTATGTCGACGCGAATTCGTTATATAAAAAAATCTATGAAGACAGGGGTTTTATTTAATAACTTATATTTTTATATGAATATTTTATGCATAAACATGAATTGATCAAGTTCCTCAAGAAACAAAACGCGTTATCATAAAACGATTTTCTTTTGGCATTTTTATTACTTATAATTATTTGCGTATATATGTATTTGGCAGATTTACAAGAAACAAACGTTGAACAAAATCCACTTTGAAATTGGGTATTTAAAAAAATGTAATTTCGCAGGGTTAGAAAACTGAAAAAAGCATCCTTTTCAGCTGTGTTACATATATAGTCTTAGGTGATTTTTTCTGTTTGTATGCACGTATATTCACACTGGTCGGTCTCTATCATCTTAAGTAAATCACGTAAGGAAATTCAAGAAGCAAATAATTGAGATTGGCGAAGTTTATTTCCCGGCGAGATTTTTCATGAATAAACAACAAAACAGGAGATTTCGAAAGTATTCAATGAATATTATAAACACTAAACGAAATTTAATTTTGGTAATATTTTACCGGAAGCCCATCAGAACTTATTGATTGATATGTGATATTTCACTTCCACATATGTACCACTCTCTCTCTCTCTCTCCCTCCTCCTCTCTCTCTCTCCCTCTCTCTCACTTCATATATATATATATATATATATATATATCTTAGAAGTCGTACAAACTTATGGGTTGGCAGTCCATGGATTGTAAGTATTTACTTCATCAAAAGTGCTCGATACGTAGTAGTGCATTATATATGATAATTCTATTATAAATTTATAATTTCGCTGTCTGACAAGGTGCTAATAAGATAGTGCCGAAAGACAACGGCTTTTGTGTTGCAATAAACGATGATTTATTATGAAGTTATAACAAAAATATTACCATATATATATATATATATATATATATATATATATATATATATGAGAAACATTAAGGCAGACACGTTATTTTACAAAGGATCCTTAGTAAAATAAAGAGAGAAGCTGAGGATGGTTCGCCTGAAATAGGACTATACTTCCGATTTACCATGAAATAACGTGTCTGCCTTAATTTTTCTTGTATTTGCTCTATATGTATTTATATACGTATATATTTAGAGCTCTCTTAATGAGTTATCCTACCACTGTATGTGCAGGATACTTCTTTCGATTCTTCTATATCCAAACTACATGGATATATATATATATATATATATATATATACACTTGATAAAACGTTTATTGCAATCGTTATTAAATACCTGATGAGACATTGTTCTTTCAATATATATATATATACATATAGATAAACGTTTACTACCATCATTATTAGCTACATGATGAGACACTGTTCTTTCAATGTCAAAACAAAATGTCCAATTTGTAGTAGTAGTCTGTATATGTTCTAAAGTACAATAATATATATATATATATATATATATATATATATTCAGAAATTATAACTGGAATATGTCATTATATCACTACAAAAGTAGCTATTTGGTTTCGACATTTTTTCTGTCTTATCAAGTGATGAGTTTTATTTCGATTTGAAGAGTTTTAAAAGGTTAAAAACAAGCAAAACTCCCTTAACCAAGGAGGCATTATTGCATAGACAGTGTGGACCAATGAGAATAAAGTAACTTCTAATTTGAAGAATATGTGAGCAGACTCAAATATAATTTTGGGGGGCATTAATATTAATATTTGATTAAAATGAGATCAGTTATATTAATTGGCTATTAGATTCACTTTATTTTAATTTCGAATTTTAATTTCTAAGTTCAACAAATTATTAGATTTAGACATCGAGGAAAAGAATGAACGTACACCTATAAACCTACAAACATCCACACATGGGCAAATAGACGAGTATATACACATACACTGGCAAACAGACACATATACAGATTGATATACGCACGCATATATGCATATTCAAATTTCAAAATTTTGGTTTTATCGACTTGTCAATTTCTCTGTTAATTCTAAAGGTAGATTTGGAAACTGAATGAACCGCTACAATATTGGATACACGTAAGAACGAATTCACAAGATGATTAGCCCTGAATGAACGAGGTTATGGCAGACACAGTCATATTTCGGTGTATGAACACATAAACATAATAGATATATATTCACGCAAATACGCAAGCTAAAAACAAAAATGTACACGACTAAAACTACTTGAGAAAATTTAATTCCAAGGTAAATAATTTTGATATAACAATTGAATCTTTAGTCTCTGTCGAGTTTTCCAATCTAGTTGGCTTATTTGTACAATACAATTTTACAGCCTATAAGGATATAAATACTGAAGATATTGGATTATACAGGGATGATGTCCTTATGATCGTGAGGAATGACACAAATTTTAAAATAGATAAAATTAGAAAGATAATATATAGAGAATTTAAAACCTTAACTTAAAAGTAACTATTAATACAAATATTAAAAGGTAGATTTCTTCAACGTGACTTTAGATTTAGAAAAGTACATATACCAACCATATAAAAAACAAATATAAATCCTTTATATATCCACCCAAAATTTAACCATCCTACATCCATTATTAAACATGTACCCTCAGCCATAGAATATAGAATTAGTAGAAATTCAGCACATGAAGAAGTTTTTAATAAGCATCGTAATTTTTATAATACTGCCTTAAGAAATAGTGGATATAAAAGCCCAAATATTAAAAATGTAAAAGAAAATACCAAACGTCGAAGAAAAAATAAGAATAGAAAATGTTTGTATGATCCTGAGATCTATCTATGGCTGTGATTAGATCCGGACATTAGTTTTTATCTTTCATTTAATATTTTTCTGGAAAAAAAATATATATAGATAGATATATAATTATTTAATTACTTTGTTTGTTTTTTTTTGTTTTTTTTTGTTTTTGTTTTTTTTGTTATAATTAAATTGCACCTGTACACAGTTATTGTAAATTGCCTGAAGTCACCAGATGGTAGAAACCTGGGTTGCGTAATATGACAAGTTTTCAAATGAAATATATATATATCCGAATGAGTGCAGAACGAAGAAAGAATATATATATATATATATATATATATATATATATATATGGTGACGCCTTTCGAAGTTGTCACTTGTCTCTGAGACGGTCAGTGAGACAATATTTCTGATATCATTCCGGCACAAATATTTCCAGTTAATTTAATGCGGGGCAACTCACTCGCTCGCTGATCGCACATTGATAGCTGACAGGTTACTCTCTTTAGCTTTCCCTTATACTTAGCCAGGGCCGTTAAAACTATTATGTCTACTGCCAAGATTGCTATACAGAAGGACCCTAAATAATCTGTTGTCACACATCCTTGCCACATGACCAATCTAGCAAAGTTGTGACTGCATCAGCAAAGACTCAGTTCTGTCAGTGTTGAATTTTCCGTGAAGATCAGAATTGGACAACCTATTGTTAAATATATTTCCTGCCTTCGTTATCTTCACAGATGAAGCACAATTCACGTGAGATGAAATGGTCAAGTTCCACAATCAGTATATATGAGAAAAGGAATGCAATTGTTCTATCACGTGACCAACAGTAGCTCTCAGTCAACATCTGGGCTGGTGTTGTTGGTGATAGGTCATTAGGACCTCATGTACTTCCGAACAGGCTTACAGGTGGTGCGTACAAGCGCTTCCTGGAAAACAACATGCTTGATTTTTTGGACGATGTTTCACTGATCACTCGGCAAGAACTGCACTTCATGGATGACGGTGCTCCGCCACACTTCAGTCACACGACCAGCAGTGACCTAGATTGGAGGTGCACTGGGCGGTGAATAGGAAGAAGTAGACTAATTGCATGGCTTCCACGCTCACCGGACCTAAACCCCTTTGATTTCTATCTATTAGGCCATTTGAAATGACTGTTGTATTCGTCTCCTGTTGATGATATGGACACTCTTGTAGCAGGATGCGAGACAATACGAAACACTGCAAGAATTTGGGAACGTGTTTGCGAGCCCATGAGACGTCGATGTGATGCCTGCATTAGGGCACAGGGTGCACATTTTTAGCACTTGCTATAGGGTACTCGAAAACACTGTATGTGTCGGATGTGTAAAAAAATGGCATTCTGGTTAGGACATATTTGAAAAGCCTATAACTCAGAAAGCAAACCTTTTCGGACATATGATCATAGAAGTTCTTTCATTATTTAGATATAGAGAACACAATCCTGAAGTTATTTTTGAAACACCCTATATATATATATATATATATATATATATATATATCTTTATGCGGGTTTCATTAAAAATAACAGATGGTTTAGTTTTTTACATAATTTTTCATATGATCTTAGTATTTTTTTAAGAACATAAATTATAATATATATATATATATATATATATATATATATATATATATATATATATATATATGATGGATCCCACCTCGTTATTGATTATGTCTATTCACTATAAATACGTATTTCTCTTAAAAACGGACAAACCTGTGATGCAAAGTTAGCAGAACTGAAAACATGCATTTCTTTGTCATAGGTCTATTTTTTTATTTTTTGCGTGCCGATTCAGGGCACTAACTGATCTGAAAAATATGATATGCATTTTTAGTACTAAAGTACATTATATAATTAGTTAATGCTCTGGTACGAAGACTTATTTTTCCCTTTTACTCAAGTAACGCCTCTCACAAACACGATTTCAGGTCTTCCACCAATATAGTGTGGAAGTTCCACGTCAACACCTTTGCAGAGAAGTCTTTCAGCTTTTTGTTTGCAACCAGAAATTTATCTCTCCATCTCAAAAACAAACTTCTCCCTCCAGCTGACAAAGAATGAAACTTAGGTATTGATTCTGTCACCCGGCTGGCTAGCCGACCCCAGCCCGGAAGCCAATTACGATGATGAGCGGAACCTGAGTGCGGGAAAAGAAGCTGTGGGTAGAATTATCAGCTGCATTTGGTTGGTCTATCTGTAAATTGGTGGGACCTTGTTGCCAGTTGTGTTGTAAGAGTAAATTCTTGTGGTGGGGGCACCAGTGACTTAAGTTCGTCGGAGCAGAAACCATGAAAATATTTGTAGAATAGACAGAGGTAAGCCATATCTAGCCTTTGTGAAAATCGAGCAGCCAATTCGGGACCAATCACATTACAGATTCTTATTTGGAGCCTGTGGATGAACAGCAGGAGCACCTGACCAGATATGAAAACAGTATTCTATGCACGAATGGGTGGCTGATTTGTATATGTGCAAGATGGTTTCAGGCGGAAAAAAACTTCCTGGCCCGATACAGTGACCGAACCTTCGTAGCAACGGATTTAGCTATTGACTCAATGTAATGATTCTACTTGATGTGGAAGATAGGGTAAGGCAGAGGAGGGGCAGTATATTGCTTTCAGGGAGAATCACTTGCTCTATGGGGGGGCAGTAGAGGTTGCCTGTAATGGATGACAGATAGCAGGTTGGTTTCAAATATTGGTCGCAACCATCAGGCTTACATTATATTACTTTACAGTAAATCTCACTCTGTAAAAAAGATGAGGTCATTCGAGATAGAGGGTTACATAAGGTGTGCTTTATATAGTTAGGAGGAGAACATAACAGTTAACGCTATATTTGAACATGTTAAAGAGTCTTTTTCTCAGGTTAGTGATTCGCAGAAAGTAGCTGTGGAGTGGAACTTACTTATCTCCGATGGAATATAGAGGAAATGTGGTTTTTTTTCTACTATGTAACTTTTATTGTGGGTCCTTCGCGTGAAGTTCAGACCTGGTGGAAGCAATATATGCCGTTCGTCCTGAGCATTAGTGATAGAGCAGTGAGAGGCCAGCCACAGACGATTTTGAGCTCCATCAAAACCGAAAAATGAGGACGGGGCAGTTTCTGTTCAAATATAGCGAAAGTACTCCATTTTTGGCATGATTTGGCTCTTATAAAGAAAAAAGGATAGCATGAAGAGTCAGGGACTATCTTTTGCGGTACAGGTAATTTATTATTTTACCTGCATCGTATATATGTGCGTATGTATATATGCGTATTCATATACAACAGTTGATAAAGAATGAATAATGTGCATATATATCAATGCGTATGTATATATTTACACGCTCGTAAAAAGAACTATGTGTCTTCATTACCAAATGAAGGCGATTTAACTCCCAGTAGTTATAGTCTTCTGCTTTTTGGCTATCAGACTGACGAATCTGTTATCAACTGCAATAACCGACACCTGTATTCAAAGCAATGATTTATAACTCTTTAAATAACTGACAGCGGCAAAATTACATTTACTTTCTCTATTATGCAAAAACAAATTTATTTCAAAACATATATATATGTTTTCATATGTGATGTATAAGCCAAATGCGTTAAAATGCATTAAAATACTTCAGGCTGATATATATATATATATATATATATATATATATATATATATATATATGACATGGATAAAATTTCCAGCAAAAATAGAGAAAATGTGCCCTTAATAAGATACTGTATCAAAATGACAGTTTTCTATTCACACAACTTTTTTTAACGGCCTTCACTTTTCGATCACTAAAGGTTAATTTTAATGCGTACCTGTGTTTGAGTTCATATTCCTGTTTTTTAACTTTATGAAAAAACAGTTAACTAAGTTTGGGAAGTTTTATGAAAGAAAAATTCTGACAAGAACCGAAACTGCATCATCAATTTTCTCTATCAGCCAAAACTCTTTTAAAGCAAAGTATGCCTCTACCAGTCCTATGAGGAAGACCAGCATGATAGAACAAGGTTTGAATTATCTATTAAAAGAAAACTCGTTGGATCTACTTTGAATCTATAACTGTTTTTTTTGTTTTTTTTGAGGGAGGGGGTCTTTTTGCAGAACGGGTCGATTCGAGGCACAGGGTAGTGGTAATAGTTTCTTTATATGGATAGGAAAAGAAGATAACGTTTGACTCTAGACTTGAACAGGTCAAGAGCAGTGAGAATCTCGCAATCTTCAGCCTGTTATAGAGAGAGCGTGTAAAATAATTCTTCTCCAACTCGAAGACGCTGTACCCGAATCCTAAACAATAGTTCTTTTGGTGAAAGGAATTTTTACCCGAAATCTTATTAAAATAAAGGTTGCTCTTAGTGGGTACACGTGCTTGAGATGCTGTCTCTTATTTATTTTTATTTTAGTAAACAGTGAAATTAGTAGCAACCGGCCTAAATTGAAAAGTTCAACTAAAGAAAAAAAATTCTCTGTATTTCTGTGTGCGCGATCGCCCGCGTGTGTGTAAGTGAAAAATTCCAATATAAATAAAAAATATATTTTCAAAAATAGATTATGAATAAAGCCAAAAAAAAGAAACATATTTTTCGCATTTCGTTACTCTGACATTTGATAAAGTTGATCATTAGACGAGACGGTTTTGTTGTATTAATTAGGGCCTGGTGTCTGGGGATATACCTTTTTTTTATTTGTTTAATATGTTTTCGTAACTTCTAGTAGTAATAAAACTCAATATAAATAGAAAATATATTTTCAAGCACATTATGAATAAAGCCAAAAAAACATATTTTTCGCATTTCGTTACTCTGACATTTGATAAAGTTGATCATTGGACGAGACGGTTTTGTTGTATTAGTGGGGCCTCGGTGTCTGGGGGGTATAACTTTTTTTTATTTGCTTAATAATGTCTTTGTGCAACAATTTTGTGTAAAATTCCAATATGAATAAAAATAACATTTTCAAAAATACTTTATGAATAAAGCCAAAAAAGCATATTTTTTTCGCATTCGTTACTCTGACATTTGATAAAGTTGATCATTGAACGAGACGGTTTTGTTGTATTAATTAGGGCCTGGGTGTCTGGGGGTATAACTTTTTTTTATTTGGTTAATATACTCATCTTCGTACCTTCTATTTGGCCAATAAAATTCAATATAAATAAAAAATATATTTGCAAAATACATTATGAATAAAGCCAAAAAAAGAAACATATTTTCGCATTTCGTTACTCTGACATTTGATAAAGTTGATCATTGGACGAGACGGTTTTGTTGTATTAATTAGGGCCGCAGGTGTCTGGGGGTATAACTTTTTTTATTTGGTTAATATGTCTTCGTACCTTAATTTTGTGTTAAATTCCAATATAAATAAAAAATATATTTTCAAATACATTATGAATAAAGCCAAAAAAAGAAACATATTTTCGCATTTCGTTACTCTGACATTTGATAAAGTTGATCATTGGACGAGACGGTTTTGTTATGATAATTAGAGAGACACAGGTGTCTGGGGGTATAACTTTTTTTATTTGCTTAATATGTCTTCGTACCTTCTATTTTGTGTAAAATTCCAATATAATTAAAAAATATATTTTCAAAAATACATTATGAATAAAGCCAAAAAAAAGCTTAATATTTTTCGCATTTCGTTCCTCTGACATTTGATAAAGTTGATCATTAGACGAGACGGTTTTGTTGTTTGTATTAATTAGGGCCTGGTGTCTGGGGATATACCTTTTTTTATTTGTTTAATATGTCTTCGTAACTTCTATTTTGTGTAAAACTCCAATATAAATAGAAAATATTTTCAAAAATACATTATGAATAAAGCCAAAAAAGAAACATATTTTCGCATTTCGTTACTCTGACATTTGATAAAGTTGATCATTGGACGAGACGGTTTTGTTGTATTAATTAGGGCCTGGGTGTCTGGGAGTATAACTTTTTTTATTTGGTTAATATGTCTTCACATTACCTTAATTTTGTGTTAAATTCCAATATAAATAAAAAATATATTTTCAAAAATACATTATGAATAAAGCCAAAAAAACATATTTCGCATTTTCGTTATCTGACATTTGATAAAGTTGATCATTGGACGAGACGGTTTTGTATTAGTGGGGCCTGGGTGTCTGGGGTATAACTTTTTTTATTTGCTTAATATGTCTTGCGTACCTTCTATTTTTGTCAGCAAATTCCAATATAATTAAAATATATTTTCAAAAATACATTATGAATAAAGCCAAAAAAAGAAACATATTTTTCGCATTTCGTTACTCTGACATTTTGATAAAGTTGATCATTAGACGAGACGGTTTTGTTGTATTAGTGGGGCCTAGTTGTCTAGGGGTATAACTTTTTTATTTGGTTAATATGTCTTCGTACCTTCTATTTTGTGTAAAATTCCAATATAAATAAAAATATATTTTCAAAAAAATACGTATGAATAAAGCAAAAAAAGAAACATATTTTTCGCATTTCGTTACTCTGACATTTGATAAAGTTGATCATTGGACGAGACGGTTTTTGTTGTATTAATTAGGGCCTCGGTGTCTGGGGGTATAACTTTTTTTATTTATGTAATATGTCTTCGTACCTTAATTTTTGTGTAAATTCCAATATGAATAAAAAAATATATTTTCAAAATACTTTATGAATAAAGCCAAAAAAAAAACATATTTTTCGCATTTCGTTTCTCTGACATTTGATAAAGTTGATCATTAGACGAGACGGTTTGTTTTTATTAATTAGAATTTTCTGGGTGTCTGGGGGTATAACTTTTTTTTTATTTGGTTAATATGTCTTCGTACCTTCTATTTTGTGTAAAATTCCAATATAAATAAAAAACATATTTTTCAAAAATACATTATGAATAAACCAAAAAAAAACATATTTTCGCATTTCGTTACTCTGACATTTGATAAAGTTGATCATTGGACGAGACGGTTTTGTTGTATTAATTGAAACTACCGTTGTCTGAAATTGTAACTTTTTATTTGCTTAATATGTCTTCGTACATGTATTTTATGTTAAATTCCAATATAAATAAAAAATATATTTTCAAAAATACATTATGAATAAAGCCAAAAAAACATATTTTCGCATTTCGTTGCTCTGACATTTGATAAAGTTGATCATTGGACGAGACGGTTTTGTTGTATTAGTGGGCCTGGGTGTCTGGGGGTATAACTTTTTTATTTGTAATATGTCTTCGTACCTTCTATTTTGTGTAAAAATTCCAATATAATTAAAAAATATATTTTCAAAAATACATTATGAATAAAGCAAAAAAAAACATATTTTTCGCATTTCGTTACTCTGACATTTGATAAAGTTGATCATTGGTCGAGACGGTTTGTTTATTAATTAGGGCCTGGAGTGTCTGGGGGTATAACTTTTTTTATTTGGTTAATATGTCTTCATATAACTTCTATTTTTGTGTAAATTCCAATATAAATAAAAAATATATTTTCAAAAATACATTATGAATAAAGCCAAAAAAGAAACATATTTTCGCATTTCGTTACTCTGACATTTGATAAAGTTGATTATTAGACGAGACGGTTTTTGTTTTATTAATTAGGGCCTGGGTGTGTCTGGGGGTATAACTTTTTTTATTTGGTTAATATGTCTTCGTACCTTCTATTTTGTGTAAATTTCAATATAAATAAAAAATATATTTTTCAAAAATACATTATGAATAAAGCCAAAAAAAAGCATATTTTCGCATTTCGTTACTCTGACATTTGATAAAGTTGATCATTGGACGAGACGGTTTTGTTGTGATAATTAGGGCCTGGGTGTCTGGGGGTATAACTTTTTTTTATTTAGTTAATGTATGCTTCGTACCTTAATTTTGTGTTAAATTCCAATATAAAAATAAAAAATATATTTTCAAAAATACATTGTAAATAAAAATAAAAAAACATATTTTCGCATTTCGTTACTCTGACATTTGATAAAGTTGATCATTGGACGAGACGGTTTTGTTGCATTAATTAGGGCCTGGGTGTCTGGGGGTATAACTTTTTTTTATTTGCTTAATATGTCTTCGTACCTTCTATTTTGTGTAAAATTCCAATATAATTAAAAAATATATTTTCAAAAATACATTATGAATAAAGCCAAAAAAAGAAACATATTTTTCGCATTTCGTTCCTCTGACATTTGATAAAGTTGATCATTAGACGAGACGGTTTTGTTGTATTAATTAGGGCCTGGTTGTCGGGGGTATAACTTTTTTTTATTTGGTTAATATGTCTTCGTACCTTCTATTTTGTGTAAAATTCCAATATAAATAAAAAATATATTTTCAAAAATACATTATGAATAAAGCAAAAAAAGAAACATATTTTCGCATTTCGTTACTCTGACATTTGATAAAGTTGATCATTGGACGAGACGGTTTTGTTGTATTAATTAGGGCCTCGGTTTCTGGGGGTATAACTTTTTTTTATTTGCTTAATATGTCTTCGTACCTTAATTTTGTGTAAATTTCCAATATGAATAAAAATATATTTTCAAAAATACTTTATGAATAAAGCCAAAAAAAGAAACATATTTTTCGCATTTCGTTTCTCTGACATTTGATAAAGTTGATCATTAGACGAGACGGTTTTGTTGTATTAATTAGGGCCTGGGTGTCTGGGGGTATAACTTTTTTTTTATTTGGTTAATATGTCTTCGTACCTTCTATTTTGTGTAAAATTCCAATATAAATAAAAAATATATTTTCAAAAATACATTATGAATAAAGCCAAAAAAAGAAACATATTTTCGCATTTCGTTACTCTGACATTTGATAAAGTTGATCATTGGACGAGACGGTTTTGTTGTATTAATTAGGGCCTGGGTGTCTGGGGGTATAACTTTTTTTTATTTGGTTAATATGTCTTCGTACCTTAATTTTGTGTTAATTCCAATATAAATAAAAAATATATTTTCAAAAATACATTATGAATAAAGCCAAAAAAAGAAACATATTTTCGCATTTCGTTACTCTGACATTTGATAAAGTTGATCATTAGACGAGACGGTTTTGTTGTATTAATTAGGGCCTGGGTGTCTGGGGGTATAACTTTTTTTTATTTGGTTAATATGTCTTCGTACCTTAATTTTGTGTTAAATTCCAATATAAATAAAAAATATATTTTCAAAGATACATTATGAATAAAGCCAAAAAAAGAAACATATTTTCGCATTTCGTTACTCTGACATTTGATAAAGTTGATCATTAGACGAGACGGTTTTGTTGTATTAATTAGGGCCTGGTTGTCTGGGGGTATAACTTTTTTTTATTTGGTTAATATGTCTTCGTACCTTCCATTTTGTGTAAAATTCCAATATAAATAAAAAAATATATTTTCAAAAATACATTATGAATAAAGCCAAAAAAAGAAACATATTTTTCGCTTTTCGTTACTCTGACATTTGATAAAGTTGATCATTGGTCGAGACGGTTTTGTTGTATTAATTAGGGCCTGGGTGTCTGGGGGTATAACTTTTTTTTATTTGCTTAATATGTCTTCGTACCTTCTATTTTGTGTAAAATTCCAATATAAATAAAAAATATATTTTCAAAAATACATTATGAATAAAGCCAAAAAAAGAAACATATTTTTCGCATTTCGTTCCTCTGACATTTGATAAAGTTGATCATTAGACGAGACGGTTTTGTTGTATTAATTAGGGCCTGGGTGTCTGGGGGTATAACTTTTTTTATTTGGTTAATATGTCTTCGTACCTTAATTTTGTGTAAAATTCCAATATAAATAAAAAATATATTTTCAAAAATACATTATGAATAAAGCCAAAAAAAGAAACATATTTTCGCATTTCGTTACTCTGACATTTGATAAAGTTGATCATTGGACGAGACGGTTTTGTTGTATTAATTAGGGCCTGGGTGTCTGGGGGCATAACTTTTTTTTATTTGGTTAATATTTCTTCGTACCTTCCATTTTGTGTAAAATTCCAATAAATAAAAAATAAAAAATATATTTTCAAAAATACATTATGAATAAAGCCAAAAAATGAAACATATTTTTCGCATTTCGTTACTCCGACATTTGATAAAGTTGATCATTAGACGAGACGGTTTTGTTGTATTAATTAGGGCCTGGTTGTCTGGGGGTATAACTTTTTTTTATTTGGTTAATATGTCTTCGTACCTTAATTTTGTGTTAAATTCCAATATAATTAAAAAATATATTTTCAAAAATACATTATGAATAAAGCCAAAAAAAGAAACATATTTTTCGCATTTCGTTCCTCTGACTTTTGATAAAGTTGATCATTGGACGAGACGGTTTTGTTGTATTATTTAGGGCCTGGGTGTCTGGGGATATAACTTTTTTTTATTTGGTTAATATGTCTTCGTACCTTCTATTTTGTATGTTTTATTATATACATCATATTACCAACTCTTGTTTCAATAATGCGGTCTATCCAGTTTGCTTTTCCTAAATAATAATTTGAGAAATAAATTATCTCACCTGGATTATAAATTTTATTCAAGTTATTATTTCTTTCCTTGGTTTCCTTTTTTGACAGAATCAATTTATCAAACACTGAGCAAAGCTTTCTAGCGAACATTACTTCTGCAGATGACATGTTCGCGTTAGTATTTCTCTTAGGCGTTATTCGATAATTGGATAAGAATTTTTATAAATCATCATTTTCCGCTTCTACACCATCTGCCATTTTGATCGCTCTTTTGAATACGTCGATAAATCTTTCCACCAATCCATTTGATCTTGGATGATACGGCACAGAGTTTAGGTGATTTATCGAGAGTATTTTACAAACATTTTCAAATTCTTTTGACGAAAATTGCGTGTCGTTGTTCGATACAATATTTTCCGGCACACCTAATCTTGCAAACAGTTCCTGTAAAATGTTTATTGTGTTTTTTACTTCTCGCCACTTTGCATTTGACAACTTCTGATCATTTAGTAAAGTTGTCTACTATGACGAAAAAATGTTTTTTTTTTATCGGCCCAGCATAGTCAATATGTAGACAAGACCTCGGCTTGTCTGTCTTAGGCCATGGACTGAATTTTATGGAAGGTGCTTTTGCTACCGACGCACAACTTTTGCACGTATTCACCATATTTTCTATATCTTTATCCATACCCGGTCAGTATACGTAACTCCACGTAAGTGCCTTCATTCTGAACATTCCCGGATGCCCGGTATGAAAATCTCTTAAAATTTTCTTTGTTAGTACTGCGGGTACGACCACCCGGTCTCCGTAAATCAATATGCCATTGCACGCTGAAAATATATTGTTTGCTTTATCTTTCTGATCCATTAATTCCTTTTTTGTACGATTAATAAACTTATTAAATTTTGCTTTCAATTTTATCTCCTCAAGAGTAACTGGAATTTCTTTTACTGTATTGTATAAAACGTATTTTATGTCCATGTCGGACCCTAAGGATGCAATGACCGTCTCCTCTAGTGGTTCACTAGATTTTGGAATTAATCTGGATAATCCATCCGCATGTGCAATTTCTTTTGACGGTAAGAATTCCATTTTGAATGAATAATTTAGCAGCATCGTTACCCATCTCTGTAAGCGTTGGTATTCCTTTTTTCAAACCAAATATTGCTAACAATGGACGATGATCGATTTATAATATGAATTCTCTCCCTTGCAAGCATTTATAAAATTTTTATCGCAAATATTATAGCTAAAGCTTCCTTCTCTATTTGCAAATAGTTCCTTTCCGCTGGAAGCAGCGTCCTCGAAACATGGTGAATCGGTTTTAGTTTGCCATCTCCTTTTTGTCTAACAAAATTGCCCCGAAGCCAAAATTACTTACATCACTTGCAACATACATTTGCCTATTCGGATTGTAATGCGCCAAAGTAAAGTTTCACGTTAACGTCGATTTTAATTTCATGAACACTTTTTGACAGTTGTCCGTCCAATTCCACTTTACGTCTTTTTTAAGTAATTGATTCAATGGGGTTGTTAATATATGCATATTTGGTATATAGTTATTGTAGCAATTAGTTAGACCCAAAAATTATTGTAATGATGCCACGTTCGTCGGTGCAGTCATGTATTTTATCGCGTCCACCCGATTAGGATCAGGAGTTCTGCTGTTTTCATCAATTACTTGTCTCAAATAATTGATTTTCGGCATAAAAATTCACATTTTTTCCTACTCAGTTCAAAACCAAATTCTTTTATTTTTATAATACTTCCATTACATGTTTTGCATGCTCTTCTTGATTTTTGCTTTTTATTAGAATGTCATCTAAATACGCTGTTGCAAAATCCAGAACCGCTAACATTGTATCCATTATTCGCTGGAAGATGGTGGGGGCTACCTTTATTCTATATTGTAGCCTCTTGATTTTAAATAAGCCTCTGTGCGAGTTAATGACTAATACCTCTGCACACTTTTCTTCCACTGGGATTTACAGATACGCCTCTGATGAATCTAGCTTAGAAAATATTCTTCCACCGTTTAAATTTGCAAAATCTTTTTCCACCGTTGGGAGGGAGTAATTTATTTCTTTTAAACAATCATTAAGACAGAGCGAATAATCAGTACAGATTCTAATTTTTTTTCTTGACATATACCGTTGGAGCTGCCCACAGGCTGTAGTCATTTTTTTTTCTATTACACCCAGGTTTTCCAATCACTGTAATTCTTTGTTTATAATTTCTACCGACGCATAGGGTACTGGTCCTTTAGGTTGAAAAACTGGCATTACATTTTCTTTTAATTCGAACCTTACCTTAATTTTGGAACAAAATCCAAATCTCCCTCTGAAAATATTTCTGGAATTTTTTTTAGTTAATTTTTTAGTTTATCTGCATTTATCGTAGTACCATCGATTTTATTGCAGAAATTATTTTTTGGGACGTTAAATTTGATCGAGTCCTTCCATCTAATCCGTTCCAAATATTTTGAGAATTACGCATGATGAATGCTTTTAATTTTCTTTCTTTCAAACATTTATAACGGTTTTGCCCATAAAAATTTAACCTTTCTCCAGTAACATCTTTTGCTATTTTTTTGTTGTGTTAAATAGGGTTGGGCATTTCACTTTTTCCAATTTTCTGCATTAATGGTTAAATCAGACTCACTATCTATCTGAAATTCTATTTTTTATTATTGAGACAAATGTTGATATATTTCCTTTGTCCTTTTTCGACTGTTGCCTGATCAGTAGTGTACTGTACAAAGTTCTTTTTTTTTCCCTCAAAGTTTTATTTTTATTTCGCGTCTATGTCATTTGAACCCATAATCGTGACATTTTTTGTATTTAAATGGACAGTCTTTACTTAAATGCAATTTTCCACACCCGTAACACGGATAAAACTTTAAAATAAGGTTTATTTTTCTTATCTTGTGCATTATTCCTTATCGCCTGAATATTTGCTATTATACCGTTCTTTAATTTTTGCGTTGTCCGCTCTTAAATTTAAAAGACATTGACATTCTTCTGATAACCTTGCAAAGTAATTTTTTGGTCAAATTCCAATTTGGCTAATAACCTAGTACGCATTTCTTTTTCAGACGGTAACGTTAACCCCTGAATGAAAATTAAACATTTAAACATGTTGGGCGTTATTTCATTGAAACGAAATTTTTCACAATATCTATTCACCGTACTGGTAAAAGTTGCATAATCCTCAAAATCTTTTTTTAAGATTTAAACATTTCCAACGAGTATTAAACAAAGTTGTTATTTTCGTTAATATTTGAATAGTTTCTCGGAATGTCACTTCACCAGGATACCTCGGCAGAATAAAGTCTGCATATTTTTGGTGTTCAACCATTCCAAATCTACTTAATTAAAATCTTATTTTTTGCGTCGGACCACTTTTCACAGTCTTTTTCGAAAATTTCCTCGTACCTTCGAAAGTATGCCTCAAATGTCACTTCTTCGGGTTTGTAAATAAATTCACAAACTGAATTAACTACCGCCTCTTGCGAGAAGGTATTAGAATTTGCTAAATCATTTTCTTTCTTTCGAGCAGTTTCACAAATCTTTTCTCTTGTCGTTCAATGCTCTTTTGAAGACTTTTCAAATTCTGTAGCCGTTGTTTTTCTAGCTTTACTTGTTTTATTTCTTATTGTTTAAAGAATTCCAACATGCAACTTTTGAAGTCCTCCATTTTGTATATATTTTTCTCTTTTTAACCCTTGAACGACGCTTTGTTGGTAGATCGCCATGAATTCGAATCCTTCATCGCCAACTGTTGTATCATAGAATGAAGAGATACACAGTGAAGTGTAGATAAACTACTTTATTAACAGAGTGGTACAGCCAAGATGTAGATAAAATATTTACAGTCTCTCATGCATTAATAGATGTAACTTTCCGATGTCCGTGATAATGACAAGTCTCGTGATAAGCGCACATTGTCTTTTATACATCTGGGCTACTGGATGTCACATGATACGAGTCACGACACAACAGAAGGCATATAACTGCATTCAAAATATTTAAATTTCGGCATTTAATTTACCCATAGATTTGCTGATACGCTGCTAAACAAAATCAATCAACCGTGTTGCTACCTAGACTTTAAGATTTAAAGTGCAGGATAAAGAGCAATACAAATGCAGGAGGAAGTGTTCCTGTGTTTTATAGACTACGCAAAGGCGTTCGACAAAGAATTGTTAGAACAGCTCAGCAAATTTGACATATATGGGAATAACATTAGAATAATCAAGAACCTATACCTGGCAGCAAACCACCTGAATACGGACAATGAGTTCAGCAGATATACAAAAATAGAAAGAGTTGTAAGTACAATGTTGTGTCTTCTCACCGGTGTGATTAAACATGTATAGCAAGGAAATTATGAAAAAACTAAAAGTCCTGCCAGAATTTGTCATTAGCGGCCACAGTCTTAACAATATAAGATATGCAAATCACTCAGTGATGATAGCTGATAGCAGATAAGGAAAAGAAGCTACAAAACCAGCTACAGGTTTTAGTCAGGGATAGCGAAGAGAAAAGACTAAATATAAACTACAATAAAACTGAATGCATAGACATCAGCAAAAATAGCAGCCTAAAATTCTAATTACAAGGTGGGAATAATAAAATAAAGCAGATTTAGACATTTAAATATCTGGGAAGTGTTCTAACAAAGGATAGAAAGTGCGACTAAGATCTGAAGGCGTATTGGGATGACCAAGGTCACATTACTAAGCTAAGAATTAAGAGAGAGCTAGATTTCGTACTCGCTTCGGCAGTAAATATACTAAAATTGGAACGATACAGAGCAAGGATAACACACAAATTCGTGAAGCGTTCCATATTTTCCGGATGTGCGTTGTAGTGCAGTGGATATCGACTCGGAACGACAAAATTGGAGAGCTGAGTTCAAATTCCAGTTGAATTCCTTGCATTCACGTGCTCACAAAAACATTTGGGAAAGGTTTTAATGCTTTTCTTCCCTCCAGTTATGGGTTAGATAATAGGACAGATTGGGTTCTATAGCCTTGGTCGGCAACCAGTCTACCGCAGAAAGCAATAGCAACCTACTGTAGGATAATCTTCTGCCTAGTCAGTCATGTCTCTTTTGAGACATGATCGCCTAAGCGTTTATTACGTATGGCACTTAACTGACTGAGATTTCTTTGGAAACAAAGAAAAGAGTACTGAACTGTTACGTGATTTCTGTCCTTCAATGCTGGACAATCTTATCAAAGATGAAGGGAAGACTTGAAGCAACAGAAATGTGGTTCTACAGAAGGATGTTGAGGATAACATGTGAGCAATGATATGAGTTTTTGGAGAGAATGGAAAGAAAAATCAAAATTTTACTTAACTTCAGGAAGAGACAGTTAAAGTTTCTGGGATAGGTAATGGACATCTTAGACGATCTAATACCCACAGGGCGGGCAGAGTGAAAGAGAAACAGGAGAAAGCAGCGAGTGACATACCTGATAGATTTAAGGTAATGAATGGCAAAGCAGGGTTCGGGAAAAATATAATGACAAAGCAATTAAGAGATACAAAGGACAGACAAATGTAGAGGGACATCATTGCCTGCGTCCTGAAGGATGAGAAGAATCAAGACTAAAGTGGCAGCTCATAATTGAACTAGCCAGATGTAGTCATAAGTTCTATGCTAACAGTTTCACCCGCAATTTTCGATTGTGAAACTCTTTCCAGATTTTGTTTTCTAGTCAACTTAGACCTTCAAAAATTTTAATTTGACGACAATCGTCATCTTTCTACTGGAAACTAGTTTATTTATTTTCTTCTCTTTTTAATAACATTTTTTTAACTCTTTCACTTTTAGTGAACATCTAAGTGGCTTCATCACCTTGCTTGAAATGAAATGATTAAAAAAACAAATGCACACATGATGTGTTGTTATCGACCAACGTGTCTTGTAAGGTGTGCAAAAGAGAATAAAATATTTTTTATACTAGGTATTCAACTATTTGATTAAAAATTCTTCGGTCAAAATCACAGACTCTACCAGTGTAAGGAGAAAAAAGTCAAGTGTACGTTTTTTAATGAAATCATTTTTTTCCTTTGCACATAGACGTTCGGCTTCAGAATTTCTTTAGTACAATGTCCTATTTTCAAACAGTTTTTGACTGCATTAAAAAGAAAAGTCTCTTCTGATTCAACGATTTTCACAAATATAAAAAAACTCGGCATTTCGTTGTCTAATTTTGACGAAAGTCGCGCGGAAAATAGAATGAAAGTCGTAAACAAACGATAAGGAAAAACAAAATTTGGTTCTTAGCGAGCGTGGCTAAAGAAAATAAGAAAAGATTATCCCAAATTTTGATTATGAAAAAATGTTAACAGAAACGAAATATAGCGGAAAAGCCGATGTTTTTGCTTTTTTTGTCTTTATGTCTTTCCTTTGAATATTTGTCGAAGGAAAGAATGTCTTTATTGAAGGAAAATTATCAAGAATGTATTTAAAGAAAAGAGCAAAAAAATTAAAAAAACAGAAAATTTATGATCGATGAATAAAAAACAAATGATAAAAATACAAGCTTTTGGACCGAATATTAAAGAAGATAAAGCACGAAAGAACACATACATACATACATACATATATATATATATATATATATATATATATATATATATATATAGTGTGTGTGTGTGTGTGTGTGTGTATGTGCGTGCGTTTGCATGTACATGTGTTTGTGTGTGTGTTGTTATTTAGTGTTTCAATGAAATTCACTCAGAGAAATAAATATACATATATACACATAAACAAAAAAGTTTATAGTTGATATCTACTTATACTAAATATAAATTTATGTGAGTGTCGTCATTTACTGGTCACGTGGTAGCTTTAAAGAACTCTCAATTTCAAAAACACACAAAAAATCACAATTATATTACAGTCAAATATGAGCACATCGGAAAATAACATCTGCGAAAATGGCCAATGATGTGGCTGAAATCGCTTAGAAATTCTTAAATTACGAAACCTTTTTCCACTCCTTATCTCCAGCAAAAAGAAACATGTAAAAATACTGGAAAAATTAAATCAATAATAATTAAAATCTACCTTGTCTGTCATTTATAACGAAACATGTTTAAATGAAAGATTGCTGCCCAATATATATATATATATATATATATATATATATATATATATATATATATATGTATATATATATTGAGAGAGAGAGCGACGTTGAGAAACTATTGGTATATACTTATAATGTATATATATATATATACGTGTGTGTGTATATGTCTCGTTATTTAGTGTTTTCATTAAATTCAAACACACACACAAACTCATATATGTAAGCATTTATACAGAGATGTACAAAAAGCATTTATATATCTTTATTATACTATATATATATATACATACATATATCTATATATATATATATATATATATATATATTACATATTTATTTACTATATATATACATATTTATACACGTATATATATTTATGTATATATGTGTCTGTGTGCTTGCGTGCGTGTTTGTGGATAAGCGTGTGATTGTGTTTACATGCATGTGAATAGTCGTTTGAATTATGCTAAGATGCAGATATACATATATTTTTAATTTTATAATAATTGTATACACCCGCAAATGCGCCTTATTTATTTATGTTATTTAAACATTAAATTAACACAAACCCACACACCCACCTATATATATATATATATATATATATATATATATATTTCATATGCATAAAGATGTAAGAGTTTTATAGAAAATCTAAATAATAATAAATATATATGTATATTCATTATTATTTAGATTTTATTTAAAATACCTACAGCTATATGCATATAAAATATATAAATATTTACATGTGAAATTAACACATTCAAATGTATTTGTATATATACACAAATATGAAAATACTTATTGCATTATATATATATATATATATATATATATACAGATGCACACACACACACTAACATATATATATATATATATATATATATATATATATAATGATGAAAAAACATACTAAAACGAACCAAAATAATTAAGACCAAACGCCAACCCAAAAACCTGAAACACACATCAAATTCATCCAAATTTAGACATCACACGATACAGAAGGTTACAAAATGTAACAAAAAAGATGTGGAGTTTGTGATATCATTATAGAAGAAAACACCTTTACTTTCAAAAAACCCACAAAGACATTCACAATAACAAAAATCAAACTGCAGTTCCAAACATTTGGTATATACACTGAAGTGCACAAAATGCAGCAAATCTTATATAGGAATCAGTCAAGAACTAAGCAACAGAGTTTCCCTTCACAAAAACAATATAAAAGTACATACATATATACATATAGATAGATAGATAGATAGATAGATAGATAGATATTATATATATATGTATGTATGTATGTATGTATGTATGTGTGTGTTTGTGCGTGCGTGTGTGTGTAAGTTTGTATGTATGTGTTTATATATATATATATATATATATATATATATATATATTAGAGGCCTAATACATATATATAAATATATATATATATATATATATATATATATATATATATTTGGGGTCTAAATAAGTATTTCTTATTATTGATTTAATGTTAATATATATAGAGAGATATATACACAGAGACGTTCATAATATAGTGTTTTATTTGAATAAATACTAATATATATATATATATATATATAGTTATTATTATTATTAAGTTTATTATTATTATTATGTCATTTTTCATCATATTTCAATTTCTGCTTTGGTCTCACTACCAACCAAGTCTGCGGGGAGACCTAAGGCAGGTAGTGGCGTGTTGTTATGGCTCCATTTCATGTTTTTCTATCTTCCCTATCATCCTCAGCATTACATAGATAAAGTTTTCCTTAGTGTGTGGGCTGTACTTAATAAGACAATTTTTTGTATGTCTCTTAAGCTGGGGTTTCCAGGGATTCTTTCAATGTGTTGTTTTGTTCCATTTTTTATCATTCCAAGTGCACCTACTATCACTGGCACAACTCTTGTTTTCAATTTCCACATTTTTTCTATTTAATTTCCAGGTCTTTATATTTTGACAGTTTTTCAAATTCCTTGATTGCTATGTTACAATCCGCTGGACAAGCCATATCAATTAATAGACAAGTTTTCTCCTTCTGGTTTTTAACAATAATGTCTGGCCTGTTTGCTTCAATTTTTCTGTCTGTGTAGATGGTGTAATCCCATAGAATGGTTACATCTTCTATTTCTGTAACCGGTGCTGGATGATGTTCATACCAGTGTTTGTTTACAGCTTTTCCATAATGTTTGCACATTGTCCAATGTAAATATTGCCCAACTCTATCGTGGCGATTTTTATATTCGTTTGGGGCAAGCACAGAACATCCTGAGATTAGGTGGTCTATTGTTTCTTGGTGTTTATCACAAAACCTGCATTTTGGATCCATATTATTATGCATAATATTTGCCTGAAAGTTTCTCGTGAAAAGACTTTGGTCTTGTGCTGCAAGTATAAATCCTTCAGTTTCAGACTTTAATCCAGATGCACGTAACCATCGATGAGTATTAACTTTGTCAACATTGGATTTATTGGCACGTACTGGATATTGGCCATGCAGAGGTTTGTCTTGCCAGCGCTGTTTCATCTTTTCAAGAGCTTTATCTTTGGCTTTCATTTTCATATTTTTTGCCGCAATAGTTGGTTCTTGGCTTCTGTTTTGCTTTTCTACAGAATCTACTAACTGTAAATCTTGTTTGTATTTACTGCCTTCTTTTATTATTGAATATTTTTTCTTTCTTTCTTCATGTTGCCTTACTAATTGTATCATTCAATCCTTTGTTGTTTCTATGTATGTTAGTAAGCCAATAGTTGTTGTCTTGTATGACAATTCCAACTGAATAAGACCCCTTCCACCTTCTTTACGGGGTATGTATAGACGGTCTACATCAGCCTTTGGATGATGCATCTTATGCTTAGAAAGAAGCTTTCTTGTTTTAGCATCCATTCGTCTGATGTCTTATTATTATTATTATTATTATTATTATTATTATTATTATTATTATATAGCATACCGCAAATCAAAAGTTATAAAGTTTCATTGTTTAATACACGATCATCAGGAAGGAGGCACAAGTGCATGCATGCATCTATTTGGTATATATATATATATATGTTGTATTTCAGTCTAGGTGCTGTTCTCGGCTTTTTCATTCTCCGAAGTTTTATCCTTAGTTTGGAGATCACTGGGACGTGATCGCTCCCACAGTCGGCGCCTGGATAGTTTTTGCATTGCATCCTTGCGTTTCTGAATCTCCTGTTTATGGCTATGTAGTCTATTTGGTTTTTCGTGTCGTCTCCTGGGCTTCTCCACATCAATAGACATCGTGTCTGTTCTTGAAACCAGGTTTTAGTTATTACCTGGTCATTTGATGTGCACCATTTGATCCATTTTTCCTTGTTCTCTCCGGACTCCCAATCCAAAGAACTAATATCTAAAAAATAAATTATTCGAAAGTAACATTTTTGCATTCTAAGCCCTCATACACACATACAAACATATGTACACTAAGCTATACGCACACACACACACACACACACACACACACACACACACACACATACGCGCCCACACACACACACACACAGACACACATACGCGCCCACACACACACACACACACACACACACATACGCGCCCACACACACACACACACACACACATACGCGCCCACACACACACACACACACACACACATACACTACAGATGATGACTAAATCAAAACATTGATTGAGAATAACCCGCATTACATCACACTGGGTTTGGTAGAAGCACTAAATTTATCAAAATCCACCATCCATGAATATTTAGTGATTTTCTATGATTTTCTGTATAAATACCATGAAAATGAATCGTTGTTTAAGCAAATTGCGACGGGTGATAAAAGGTGGTTCGTTTGCAACAATGTTCAGCGAAAAAGATTCTGTGTTAAGCGACATGTACCAATTTTAGCAACTCCAAAAACAGATCTTTATTTTAATAAAGTGATGATGGGATTGGAAAGAAATCTTGTACTACAAGCTTTTGCTATGTTACCTGTCAATTAATTCTGAAAAGTACTGTTTGCTACTGTACAAATTAAAGGTAGAACTCTAGAGCGTATTTCTCTACAGCAGTTGAGCCCAGAATAATCCAAAAAGCATCACCTTTATGAGTCTCGGCTTGAAGGGCTGTTCAAATGGGTCTCTTACAGCCTGTCATATAAATAAGCCTGCATGCGAAACTACTGCTTATAAATTGATATGAATTGAGACCTACTGTTTATGAAGGAACTAAGATAATCCAATAACATGCAATAGCCAATGTCAAGTGCGCACGTCTGAAAGTGAAATTTATTGATACAGTAATTAATCAATTTGGATATAAAGTAGAAGAGTATGTATCTCCAATCAGTCAGTTATGTGCAATACGTGATACATGCTTTGGGAAATCATGTCTCGAAAGAGACATGACTGACTGAGCAAAAGATTATCCCGCAGTAGGTTGCCATTGCTTTCTGCGGTAGACGGGTTGCTGGTCAAGGCTGTAGAACCAAATCTGTCCAATTATTTAACCCATAACTGGAGGGAAGAGAAGGATTAATACCTTTCCTAAAAATATTCATGCATAAGTGATTGCAAATATTTCAACAATTTAATTTAGAAGATAAACACAGAAAAATATACTACCAACGAGTTCAACCGGAATTCGAACTCAGCACCTCCCCACGATTTGTCGTTCCGAGCCGATATCCACTGCACCACAACGCACATTCACGTATCTCCAATACGTAAGCCATAAACTTGTCATAATGGATGGTCATATTCGTTCAACAACCATATATATATATATATATATATATATATAGAGAGAGAGAGAGAGAGAGAGAGAAGAGGAAATATTGTCTTTACCCGCGAGTTTTCTGCAAGTAGAAATTATTTTCTTATGCATGCTATGTCACAACAAAACTAATTGTCGAACTGTCAGCAACCAAACCGGCTAACCCACTCATAGTCTTTGTGAGTGAGGAGAGATGTTTGCAACCCACTAAGACTAAAAACAAGACATGCAGAAAGGGTGGAAAAACTCTTAAGGAGCGAATGACCAGCTAACTATAGGCAGTGTTCCGATAAATCATCGTGGAGAAAACAACAGGAACCTAGAGATAGAGTGAAAACCACATACGAGGGACAAATTAAAAACGAAAATTCAAAATTAAAAGAAGCATTAGTGAAATCGGCCAACGACATCGTCCTAAAGGAAAACAGACGTAGAAGGACCAATAAGTGGATCACAGAGAAGATTCTGAATATGATGAAAAGGGAGACAGAAAATAATGCCAAGACATGGAATGGAATAAGAAATACAAGGAAATAAAGAGCAAATGCAGACAGGCGAAAGAGGAATGGCCCAACGACAAATGCGCCTGAAATAAATAGATTGAGCACGACCAATAAAGGAGACATGCATAAGAAAACAAGGGAACTAACAGGACAATATGCATACTCCACAACGGGACGCATAATATCTAAGGATTGAACACTCGTATTAGAAAAGGAAGAAATACTTCAGCGGTGAGATGAATATACAAGAGATACCTTTCACGACAAGAGAGAGCAACCGAAAATACACAAAAATACCGACGGACCAAAAATATGAAAATCCGAAGTAGAAACTGCACTGACCAAACTGAATAGAAACAAAGTAACTGAATCAGACGGCATTGTAATAGAGGTGTTGACAGCTTTAGATGATTTCCACATAGACAAAATCATAAATTATAAATTAAATCTACAACACTGACGAAATCCAGGAAGACCTAAGCAAATAGATTTTCATAGCACTGCATAAGAAGCCAGTTGCAAATGAATGTGAATTCCACCGAAAGATCAGCTTAATAAGTCACATAACAAAATTCATCAGCCGAATGTTGATGAACAGAGTGTGCAGCAGAAATAGACCGAAAATAGGACAAGAAGAGTGTGGTTATTTCAAGGACACTGTAACAAGGAAAGCGATATTTATGCTTAAAGTGTTATCAGAAAGGTTAATAGAAATGCAGGAGGACGTGTACCTGTGTTTCGTCGACTATGCAAAGGCATTCGACAAAGTACGCCACAAAGACCTGATAGAGACGCTTGGCAAGCTTGACATATTTGAGAAAGACTTTAGAGTAATCGAGAACCTTTACTGGCAGCAAACTGCCTGCATACGGACAGGAAACGGTTAAGTTCTTTATTTAATTTTACTTGTGTTCTTGTTTTTTCACCAAATCTATTTAACCTACACAGCGAGATCATTCTGAGAGCTATTGACGCCGTGCCAGGATTCGACATTAGCGGATGCAATTTGAACAATATACGATGCGCAGATGATACGGTGCTGATATCAGGTACAACAAAGCAACTATAAGACCTCCTACAGGAAGTAATTAAAGAAAGCGGAAAGAAAGAATTAAGAAAACTGAATGCATGATAATCAGCAAAAAAAGAAGCCCAAAATGCCAACTACAATTCGGTAATCCAAAATCAAACAGGTGCAGAAATTGAAATACCAGGAAATTGTTCTAACATAGGACGGAAAGTGAGATACGGAGATCCTAAGGAGTACTGCCATGAACAAGAATGCATTCCAGAAGCTGAATAGAGTAATAAAAATCAGGACTATTTCACTGGAAACAATAAAGATAGTAGTGAATTGGCATGCAATGTCTGTCCTTCAATACGGTAGTGAATGCGAAACATTCTCCTCAAAAATGAAGAAAATACTTGAAGCAACCGAAAATGTGGTTCTACAGAAAGATGCTGAGAATGGCACACGAGCAATGAAGAGGTTTTTGAGAGGACGGACACAAAAAAGAAACTGATACTTAACATCTGGAAAAACAGCTGACGTTTTTGAGACGTGTAATAAGGAAGGAAGGCTTAGAGATACTGATGCTCACGGAAGGGATAGAGGGAGAGAGAGACAAGAGAAAGCAACATTCGACATACCTGACGGACTTGAGCAGATGAATGGCGGAGTGGGAATTGAGTAGACCCCTTCAGGAGAAAGGGTATTAAGAACGACAAGAAATAAGGAGATGTGTAGGGTCCAAGTCCGCCTACTTCCTAGAAGTTGCGATGAGTTTGCAACTGTGTGTCCGTTTGGTCAAATGACTGTTTAATTTATCCAAGATCTGCATAAATTTCGTCCAGTCAACTGATATTTCTGTCACAATTAAGATTTGATAGTAAGATTTTACTAATATAATTTTGTTTAGATGTTTGTAAATATTATTATGCATTGTGTAAATATTCACGAGGGTTTTCATTTTTAAAGTTGTTAATTTATTCTTCACTTTCCACAAACAAATTGTACAAATGGGAAGTGTTAACATTTCATAGTATCTTTGATTCGTTATGGTGTTTGTAGTAAGAATGGTAAGAATGTGATGTTTTGTGCGAGGAATATTGTATAGCATGCTTGTGGCTAGCTAAGTTATTTTATATAAAACAAATTAAAACCAGTCTTCCCTCTCTATCCCCATTTTTGCACAGTCTTTGTATTAAAACAAATATAAATATTGCTATGACGTGAGAAGTTTCAATTAAAGGTACAATTTCGGTCTTCCTTCAACGATTCTTACACTGTAGCTCATTTGGCTAGTGCTTGACGGATTTCTTCCCAAGAGGTTTCAAATCCTGTCGAAGTATTCGTCTTGAAGAACATTTGCTAAATACACAGAATATATATATATATATATATATATATATATATATATATATATATATAATGAGATTATAATTATACTCGTGTCGAAAAACCTTCCACGAATCTACGAAGAAGGGGAAAAACGGTTTTAAAGAAGAAAGACCTAAGTACATAAACATCTGTCAAAAGGGTTTGGACCGAGTCAGCACGTAGTCCAAAGAAAAAACACCCGATACGAGTAATCAACTAACAAAAAGCGCTCAATACCTAGGTAAAGCGAACTTTCCCTGACGATCCGTTTAGGTATTTTTTACTTATATATATATATGTGTGTGTGTGTGTGTGTGTGTGTGTGTGTGTGTGTGTGTGTGTGTGTGTGTGTGTGTGCGTATATATATATTGTGTGTATTTTGGCAGCATTTGTTCATTAATACAGGTTTCGTTGAATAATATAGATCAGTTTTGTCTATTTATTTTGTATAGGATCCTTTCATATAGTCTGATAAGCTTGATGAGGCTATCGTTAAAAAACGACAAGAAATCACAGTAATTGTTGATTTTATATCTGGTCTGTGCTTTCGGCTTACATAAGCCATTATCAAAGAATGAACATTAACATATAGTGAACATAGAACAATTAAGTGGAATTAACAAAGTGGAATTAGACAAAGAGAATTAAATCAAACAGACAAGTCCATTTTTACCGTGGCCGATGGCCGCAGACAGTGACAAAATGGTGGTGGTGTGGTTCTTGATCCAATTACAGGCATTGGAGTATGTTAGTAGAGATATCAAAATTTATCCTATTCAAGCCAGGTTTAAGCTATTTGATGTAGATAGCTTTCAGGATTTTGAGTTTTCGTTTATTATTTTCTTGTCTAAGTATACATGTGTTTTCAACGAGCGTTTTTCTGAGGAATGTGCGTTGATAACAGCATTTAAAACAACACGGTTATCAACGCACACTTCTCAGAAAAACGCTATGTTAATGTTCATTCTTTGATAATGGCCTATGTAAGCCGAAAGCTCAGACCTGTTAAAAAAACAATTACTGTGATTTCTTGTCGTCTTTTGACGATAGCTCCATCAAGCATATCAGACTATACGAAAGGATCCTACACAAAATAAATAGACAAAACTTGTCTATATTATTCAACGAAACCTGTATTAATATATGTGTGCGTGTGTATGTGTGTGTGTTTGTGTGTTTGTGTAGCCTGTTTTCACTGCAACCCATTTCTATATGCATAAGTAAAAACATCTTGAAGAAAGCCCGATGATGAATCTCTTTTTATCACTGTTTCTAAGGCCACATCGTCTATCGAAGTCTATCTGTTTTGATACATCTTCCTCATGGGAAAACCTCACTTCCTCTTTGCCATCATATGGTCGTATGTTGCGAGAAGAAAAAAAACGGCATGATTTATTACATTTACACGTCTTCAACATCAATTTATTTTATAGACATGTTGTAAATGTGTTAATAAATCATTGCAATGCGGGCAACACTTTTGGTCAATCAGCAACGAAGAACTGGCGTACGTTTTGAAGCCTTTATCTACATACACTTCATTCGTTCTTACTGCAGCCAGTCCAGCTGCAAATCACAATGTCGCTAAAAGGGAAAGCACAGATGCATATCGACAGTAGAACTTGATCAGGAAAAACAATGTCACTACAATGTCACTTTCCATTAGGAATCATTCATGATCTGTTCAGAAACATTGGAACTATATATATATATATCTGTTTTGCCGTATCACAGCTCATCAGTACGGTTAGACTCCGATTGCTTTTTTACCTAGGATTGAAACCCGACCGAAATGGCATCAGTCGGCGACTCCACCCCTGGGCTATGGGCGTTCAGTGGAAGTAGGCAGACTTTTTAGCGCATATCATTATACGCGCCCAATAGCAAGAGCACTCTAATTCATTTCACTGAATGAGCGATGCGTAGACGCATATATATATATATATATATATATATATATATATATATTTGACGGAGTTTATAAAACCAAAGTTAAAGATACAAATGGACAATCATCCGCAGGCAGATCTGTATCACAGCTCATCAGTTAGACATCCGATTGCTTCTAGTCAGGATTGAAACCCGACCGAATTGACATCAGTCGGCGATTCTGTCTCTGAGCTATGGGCATTCAGTAGAGGAAAGCGGACTTTAGCGTGTTATATACAATATATACACATTCCAGTAGCCGAGGGTGTTCAAAATCATTACTGAATGAACAATGCGTAGATGCGGGAGTAGCTACTGTTTTTTCAAAGTCTACCATTTCTCCATAGCGCTCAATCGGGTTTGAGAGCGTAATTAGTCATCCACAGAGAGATCTGTTTCGCTGTATCACAGCTCATCACTACGGTTAGAGGATGGAAACCCGACAGAATTGCCAGTAGACGAGAGTGTCCAAATTCATTACCTAATGAACGAAATTATATATATATATATATATATATATATATATATATATATATATATATATAATTAATAACATGAACTTCAAAAACAAAGACATTTGCCCATTTAAGAATAAATGTTTAACCAATAACATAATATACAACTCTATTATAACTACTAATCTCAAAACAAAACATTTATATAAGAGCCACAAAAAAAAACTAAAAGAAAGATATAAATAAAAAATTATTTAAAATAAAAAATACAGAAACAGTGCAACTTTATCAAAATATATATGGAGTCAGAAAGAAAACAACATCCCCACCAAAGTCAAATGGGAAATTATAAAAAAAGCAGTCCCATGCAATATTAACAGTAAAAAGTCTAAACTATGCTTAGAGAAAAATTAGCAATAATCGGTTTTAAAATCCAAAATTAAATCTTAAACAACAAAAGAGAAATAAAGGGTGAATGTAAGCATATGAATAAATACTTACTATGCTATCTATGCACTAATTAAAAATAAACAAATAAATATATAAAATTTAAATAAATAAATAAATATAATATGAACTTTTTAAAGGATATCAATAAATAAATAGACTAACAAATATTAAATATATACACATCTTTACGCGAATAGTATATATCCATTTACGCAAGTTTGATTCAATAATTTAGTTATAGTATGTCTATTTATTTTTTTTATTCCTCTCGTAGTCTCGAATTATTTTCCAGGTATACTGATTAAAATAGCCAGAAAGGCGATGTATGTGTTTCACCAGTTTATTTTTATTTTCGCTGGTATTTTCCATCTTATTTAAGATCACCTTCATAGTGTGATTGGAATAAATCATTTAGTTGTCCGTTATGATAAGTTGTCAGTTTTTAATCTTTTGTAGTTTAATTGGTGCGAGTCTTGAGCATGCGCGTAAGAATGCGACGCCGATTTCCAAATCATAAAGTACAAGTGAAGTAATTTAACTCTTTAATTTCTATAAAAGTTACAATTTATGTTTTAAAACATTGTGTTTTTTTTCTAAAAATTATAAATTAGATATTTTAAAGACTTACTGTTATACGCATTTTAGAACATTGTTACGATTCTCAAAATTAATTTTGTTTAGTGTCGGTTTTACTTTTTTGATAAAGATGGCATCGATCATTTAATGTTTCATTTATTATTTGAAGTTTTCGTTTATTTTATGGTGGAGTATGCATTTATTGTCAATTAGTGTTTCCCTAAATCGTGAATGTAGACATGAATGTTCATTTAAATATAAAACTGATGATTAATCGTACATATGTAATGTAAGCCTTCTTGATAGCATTGTTATCGTGTGATTACCATATATATTCGCACCAATTAAACTACAAATATAAGAACAGTTAAATTGATAAAGAATGTTTGTCTATTGCGAAACGCTAGTTAGTGCAGAAGAGTTATTGTAGTTGTATTAGATTCACTATAGCATATGATTAATTTTATATTTTTATATATTTTTCTATGGGTGATATATCAGTTCTTTTGATAGAAATTTAAAAATTAATCTACCTCCCATGCACCGTATAAATTTGAAATCGACATAACGTTCTTACGTGTAAGCTCAAAACGCGTAACGGTTATTTATAACTGACAACATTTTATGACGGGCATCAACATTAATTATATCCCCCCCCCCATAAGGCGTGTGGAGACGATGGAATCCCGGTGATAGTCCTTAAGAGGTGTGCCCCTGAACTTTCCCCTGTCCTCTCTAAACTGTTTAACTACTGCCTTTCTGCTTCCTGCTTTCCTGCATGCTGGAAATTCTCCTCAGTCGTTCCTGTCTTTAAGAATTGTGGTGAACCCTCGGACCCATCCAACTATCGCCCTATCAGTCTCCTACCAATATTCGGGAAAGTGTTCGAGGCTATAATAAATGCTGAAATAGTTCATCATCTCACCGCCCACAAGCTGTTCTCCGACAGGCAATATGGATTCCGATTTGACAGGTCCACAGCCGACCTGCTAACTACTGTAACGGAGTACATGCTACAGGCCCTTGATGAGTCTGACGAGGCTCGCGCGGTTGCTCTGGATATCTCCAAGGCTTTCGACAGGGTTTGGCACCCTGGCCTCCTATGCAAACTACGCGGTTATGGTATTACCGGTCGCCTGCTTGACCTAATCCAATCTTTCTTAAATAACCGCAAAATGAAGGTCGTTCTGAATGGGCGTGCCTCTTCGTCCTACAGCACGAATGCTGGTGTCCCACAAGGCTCTATCCTGGGCCCAACGCTCTTCCTTATTTTCATCAACGACCTCCCAGATGAGATCAGGTCCCAAGTAGGCATCTACGCAGATGACACTACAATATACTCCCGCTCCAGTAAGAAACCTGTCGTGGCGGACAGACATAATCTCGCTGCTGACCTTGAGCGGGATCTACACTCTGTGGTGAACTGGGGCAAGAAGTGGCTTGTCAACTTTAATTCCTCTAAGACCAAGCTGTTGTCTGTCAACCATTACAGGCAACCTCTTCTGCCTCCCATAAGCATGGACCAGATGATTCTCCCGGAGAGTAATACACTACGCCTCCTCGGACTTACCCTGTCCTCAGACCTCAAATGGAAGCACTATATTGAATCCATAGCAAAATCTACTGCTAAGAAGATTGGGTCACTATGTCGATCCAGGATGTTTTTTCCACCTGAATCCATCCTGCATATATACAAGTCCACCATCCGTCCGTGCATGGAGTACTGCTGCCATTTATGGTCAGGTGCCCCTGCCGTTCTCCTCAGTGTTCTTGACAAGCTCCAAAGGAGAGTCTGTAATGTGATAGGTACTGATCTGGCGACTCGTCTGCAGCCACTTTCCCATCGTCGAAATGTGGCCTCCCTCTGTCTCTTCTATAAATACTTTCATGGCTTCTGCTCGGATGAGCTTAAGTCACTGATGCCTCCTCAACAGGTGTTTACCCGTTCAACCAGACTGGCAACTGGGTCCCACCCATTCACAGTCAGGTTAGCCAAACGCAGACGACAATTCTACTCCTGCAGCTTCCTCTCTCGCACTTCCCGCCTGTGGAACTCACTCCCGTATTCTTGCTTTCCTGACGGCTACGACCTCCAGAAATTTAAAAGCAAAGTTAATACTCACCTACTAACCACTGGCCTCTAGCTCTCTCTCCCCTCCCCTGTATAAGCTTCCCTTTCTCTCCGCCCATGTACCTGTCATTGCACCTGCTTTCTCAGTTTTCTATTGTTCCTTTCTAACTAGCTTGTACTCCTCACTCTTTTCTAATTAATCTTTCTACACTTATGTAACCCCCTGCACATCAGTGGCGTTTCTGCCTTGCTCGGGGTGAAATGATTAAAAAAAAAAAAAAAAAAAAAAAAAAACCTTACTAATCAAACCACTGAAGATGACCTTAAATAAGATTGAAAGTACGTGGGAAAATAAAGTAAAACTAATTAAAAAACTTACAGCTCATTATTTGCTGTTTTTAATCACGATACTAGGAAATTTATTAGTGATTAAAATAAAAATGAATAGATATCACACACACACACACACACACACAAATCTCTGTGTGTGCACGCGTGTGTGTCTGTGTGCGCGCGTATGCGTCTCTGTGTGCGTGCGTGAAATTTCTCCGTGTTTTTTCAGCAAAATTGGAGGTTTATCCCATGTTATTTGTTTATGTTTAGGGTACCAGTATATACATGTATTAATTTACTTTTTTAACTATTGGTATAAATGTTATTTATTATTTCGTAATTTGTTTATTTATTTATTTATTTTAAATCATAGAAGGTTTTGATTTAAGCCTTTCTTTATATAAATTTGAATTATGCTCAATGTAGGGATGTGCGTTGTGGTACAGTGGATATCGGCTCGGAACGAGAAACCGGAGAGCCGAGTTCGAATTCCAGTTGAATCCATTGTATTCACTTACGCGCAAATACCCTTGGGAAAGGTATTAATCCGTCTCTTCCTTCTAGTTATGTGTTAAATAGCAGGACAGATTGGGTTCTGTCGCCTTTGTCGACAACCAGTCTACCGCAGAAAGCAATGGCAACCTACTGCGGGATAATCTTCTGCCCAGTCAGTCATGTCTCTTTTGAGACATGACCGCCCAAACGTGTATCACGTATGGCACTTAACTGACTGATGTAGGCATGAGAAATTAATATATCTTTTTAGAAGTGGAGATAAACTAACAAGAAATCCAGAGCATAAGTCCGATTAGTAACAACAGTTAACACACTCATAATAATAATAACATTAGTATCTATTACAAAAACTAAGTTCATAATAATTATAAACAAGACGAATCTTCACACCGAAACATCATTCGAAAATACGCAACTCTCATCGACTTAAACAAAAAAATGTAATCAATTATCTATTATACTAAATTTAAAACGGCTAACCTCATCATCAAAAACAACAATTCCCCTGCGAGACCCAAACTACAACGAACCAATATTATTTACGAATTAACGTGTCTTTTAAGAACTGCGCTATTAATCCTAATTTCGTAAATAATTATACCACGATGAAACTGACTCGGACACTCTAGCTATATGTCTCTCAACGGAGACTAATTTGATCTCATTTAAACACACACGGAGACTTACAAAACCCTGTACGGAACATACTCGTTGAAAACACAAATATCATAGCATCATCCAAGATACAAAAAAGACTAAAAGTAATGGAGGCCTTATTAATAAAAATAAAAAACCAACACTCAATTACATCAACTACGAACACGCTAACAACATGCTTACCGTTTTAAAGGGCTGTGAGTTCAATACCACGCTACAGCAGTGGTGAACAAGTAATTTAGAGGGAGTTAACTCATGACTACCAAAATAGGCTCTAGGCAAGGAAGAAGAATGACATACCCCAGTGATTATAATAAAGGGTTCGATTCGAAATTCCTAGCACCTAAAGAAAGCTGGAGCGTACAACTGCTCAAACGTCGTACAAATTGCAACAACGATGAGGACAATAGTCCGAATAACGTAAATACTGTAAATGTGCAGGTCGTGTTTGCAAAATAAAACGTTTCCATACCTCTAGATACATACATTAAAACAATCCATACATTCAGTTAAAATTAACAATAAAATCATCCTTGATAATGGCTGAAAAAATAGCCGAAAGTCCGGAAACATACAAAACATTTGGACAATTTCTTGATAATTTATGTCCAGAAAAGATGATAAATATAGAAATATAAAAAGACAAGAAGAATTAAATAAAAAAAATAAGTGTAATACCTTGTCAATCATTTTAATGAAACATGTATAAAAGAGTGATTGCTGCCCAAATACACAGTTATATATGTACACATTTGTGTGTGTGTGTGTGTGAGAGAGAGAGAGAGAGAGAGAGTGAGAGAGCATATTTGGCAATGTTTAACATGTTCGACATGAATATCGATTACAGTTTGCACTTATATTGCCTTTGGCAAGAATCGAAACTGTAACTATTGGTAACACTTCACATGTATTCGATAATCATTGTGTCTTATGAGATTCGGTATCTGTGTCAGTTTACACCGTTGAGTGGCATGGCTTTTCTAATTTCCCTTCTTCTTATTTACTCAATACTTGCGACCAATAATTTCTCAGGCATTTTCTACTTGTGATACCATGCACTCACTGCCCAGTTCATATCAAAGTTTAACGCATGCATCTATAGCAGAATACGATATATGAATTCGATATATCGAACCAATGGCAGCTAACTGAAGGACAACATGTAAAAAATGTATGTAACGCGTTTCCTACTTCAAACCAACTTCATCAGGAATAAATAATGTTCCTATTGATTTAATCATATACAGCGTGCGATTGGTAAATTGTCGTCATTTTATATTTTTAATTTTGTTGTTTGTTTTATTTGGAAGACTGCACATTATAGTAGGGTCAGTTGGGCACCCTCTGTGAGAAAACTATAACACAATTCATTCTGCTAGAAATTTTGGAACGGCATTCTGTACTGCTTTGCATCCGCATCGAAAGCTAAAATTTCATAGTTTTGTAGTGTCAGGATTCGCAAAGTGTTGGATGATATATCCATTCAATATCATAACGTTTGGAGTGATGACCAGTGTTGACGGAGTTATGCCCCCGTTCGTCTTCCCAAAGGGCTTCAGACTCGATAAGGAGGCCTACATCAAGTGTCTTGAGAAGTTAGTTCTTCCCTGGGTCAAAAGAGCAACAGGACTCTGCATCATGGCCCACAAGCAAGAGAACAGTCATGGCTGTCAGACAATTTCTGAGATCACATCATCCCTTAGTTGTAGCCACTTAACTCCCCAGACTCTGACCCCCTTGATTATTATGTGTGGGGCGAAGTTGAGTGAAAGACAAAAAAACTTCTTGTAACACAAACAAATGAAATGAAGGAAAGCATTATGGCAAAGTTAAAGAAAGAGTTCGTCTAGAAGAGTAGCAGAAGATTTCGAGGTTGTCTGGAGACCGTGGTTGAAATCAATGGTGATTTTAGTATTTCAAGTATTTTACTATGTCAGTGTTATTTTCATTTATACGTCATTTAGACGACAAGTCAGCCATCGCATTTTATAAATGTGTATTGTGTAGCAAAAAAAAAAAAGAAGCAATTTTGGAACTAAACATAAAGTTATATTTAGTTCCAAAATTGCTTCTTTTTTCAGTAGTTTTACTGGTAGAAAGGCGTTTTAGTATATTTTTCGTCATAAAGTGATCGATATCAAGGACTAAACGAGTCTGAGTGTATTCTTTAAAAACAACTAACTGGGCTGTTATATTCTCTATGGCCGTGAGCTCAAAAGCATACCAGATGAAAGTGTGGTTTCTCATACAAAGAGGAAGCACAAATTCGAACTCTTTTCTTTTTCTTTATTAAGATTTTTCAAGTGAACAAACTGATGGACAAAATAGACATTGTTTAAAGTTAAAAAACGGGTGCCTATTCAACATTTGAGTATCCACTATAATAACGTTGGACGTAATGAAACCGTCGGAGAAAAAATATATTTTATATTCTCTAGAAATTTTGTTTAGGTTTCACATAAAAACTGAGCTTTCGAGAAAAATATGTGTATATACCTGTGTGTGCGCGTCTGTGTCAGATTCTTCATATCATAGTGGCTGCTACACAATCTTTACAGCTATTGAATCTCTGGAAGATAATCGTAATTATAAAGTTCTTTCTCTCAGTTATCTACATGGAGTCTGGTGTTAATAGCCACTCTTCTGAAGCCCCAGATATCAATGTAGGTGACCCCTAGGCCCTCTTCTCAGTCTTACACTTTTCTGCTTTTTATTTAATGATCTGCCTAGGAACATTTCTACATCATTAGTAAATGCAAGAAATACAACAGTATGTGTGACCTTCCAAAAAGCAAGATGATTAGTCGTAGCAACTCTTCCATGCACAAATCTAGCTCAAAAACGGTCAGATAGGGAAATTGGCATATAACATTCATTACTTCAAATATGAAACCATTATCGTTTAGCGAGAAGACACTAACTTTTCTCTAGCCTTTTGAAACTTCAGGGGAACCACTTTGTTTCGAATGTCTAATGGCAGTCACGTTTACTCCAGACCACAGGTGCATTATATATATATATATATATATATATATATATATATATACATAAAGAATCACAAGATAGCCAAAACCTACCGCGGTTTCACACAACGGCTCGTCAGGGCAAAGGCAAACCAAAGATTAACCAAATAAATAGACACCACCAAGACGAAGACTAACGAACCAGACCACAAACCAAGGGGTGTAAAGGAAAGAAGAGAAAAAAAACCGATCTACGCTAACACACTAAGCAAGAAATTTAATTTTATGGAATTTACATCTGTTCAGTATTTCTGTTTTAGCATTAATTAGGTTAGTAAATTCAGTAAGGGCAAAATATTATCATAACTCTACACTATATATATATATATATATATATATATATATATATATATATATAGTGTAGAGTTATGATAATATTTAGCCGCAAAATTGTTAGTTTTTTTGGGGGGGGTGGGGGTCCCAGTGGTTTTACAGATAAAAGTTATTATGGCAAGCAGAGTTTTATCAAAAAATGATAGATTTGATAGATTTAATGCCAAGAATTATATATATATATGAATAGATTACGGTTCCAGATTCGCATACATTCATACATGATTCTCTCACGTAATTTAGAATATAAAATCGTTCAATCACTTCACAAGTTTACAACTTATTTCACATACTAACTTTACTGACTCATAAACGCACACATCCACACATGATTTCTCTCAACACATACAATTATAACTGATTCTCTCATTTTATTTAAAAAAAAAGAAAATTCCTTCCATCACTTGACAGGTGTGTACAATACTTGCTGCATATTTTGAACAGAAATGTATTTCATCACTGTCATTCAAACATACTAACGTTACTGATATAATGACATATCTGACATATTCACACACTTAATTATTTTCGCTTACATATACTTATATTCATAATAAACATCTAATATTTTTATTACACTTTTGCACATACACTCAAATGGACACAACATTATCTTCTACATTTAATATATATCCATTGTTTTATCACACGTGACACGCATCTGACCAATGAAACTATACCTCAATCAACATACTGTCTCATAGATTTTTAAATCATTTGTTCTTAATGAATCTCTGAAGAAGCTTGTTAAAGCGAAACATGTTAGATTTAAAACACTATTTCCAATTTGTTCTTTACTTATTCTATTCATCTTGTCGGATTGGGATCCATATATTCAACTCATAATTATATATATATATATGTGTGTGTGTGTGTGTGTGTGTGTGTGTGTGTGTGTGTGTGTGTTGATTTATGAAAATGTTTATAGCTAAGGTTTTTTGTTTTTTTGCGTAGTTTTACTGAAAAATAGGTAATTTGGCAAGCAGGTTTTTTTTTAATCGTAAATGCTCGATTTCGGGACAATAGAGTGTTGATAGTTTTAGCGCAAAAATTTGTCACTTTAACTGAACAGGCTCATGCCGACTTCAAAGTTTCGTGAGGACATCGTTATAATGCATTCGTTCATCGAGGTTGGTTTTCTTGCTGTTGAGTCCCTTTTTTCTGTTTTTTTTTCTTATTTATAAGGAGCGCAGTGTGATTTAATATACTGTGGATTATTCTTATTTGCGATTGGTTGGCTTTCTTTCAATGCACGCGTAAGCCGATGTCTACTTAATTGTTTTATATTGAATAGGTGCTTGAACAAATGTTTTTTTTTAGTTGGTTTGTTCTTGTCCTTTTGGTTGACAGTTTTTTGTTTTATTGACCTCTTTTATTAGCTTGTCCTCTTTTTGTTTACCGTGCTGATGTGTTTGACCGCTAAAGGGTTTTTTTTTAGGTAATGGTTGGGTGCTTATGTTTTTGTGTGTATTTTTGTTTGTGAGCTTTATGTGTGTTATTTTACATTGTTTTTTGTCGTGGTTGAGTGTTTGTACATTTATATTTTTATTTGTATATTTTGATTTTGCTGTTAGTTATTGTTATTTGTGTAACAATAAATATTTGTTCGCATGTCTACATTTTATCGCCTGCCCAAATATTTTTTATCTGTTAACCTCTGAAAAAGAAACAATCTGTGTGTGTGTGTGTGTGTGTGTGTGTGTGTGTGTGTGTGTGTGTGTGTGTGTGTGTGTGTGTGTGTTCCTTATAATAATATAGACTTATTGTGTCTACTTAGTTTTATACTGTTTTTTCCAGTTGCCTAATCAGTTTCTTTATGTTAAGGTGAAATTCATCAAAGGCAGCGCCGTAGTTTTTGATAACGCAAGAACTTCCGATCTTTATCAACATTATCTTCAGGGTTAAATTACAAAGATTATAATATTGTAGCTACAATAATATCTGCATTCCATTGTAATAGTGATTTTTTAAAACACGCACGAACGCACTCTGTAATAATTTCATTAAAATTCGCCGATTCATTGTTCATTGTTCTGATCATTTCTTTGTTTATTTCAGCTAATAATCTTCATTAAACATAATCATTCATCCTGTCCACATTTCATTTATTTACGTAGCACTAATCAAATACAAGCATCAATTCACTGTTCTCAGCGGGAATATTTATTCTTGTTTATTTGTGTGTGAAGTGGGTTAAAACATTTTTTTACTAAGTCTTGCCATGTACGGTCAATGTAGAAATTCACAAGCTGCCTATCCTTGGGAATTCTAACACCGAGACAGCCACCTTACAACGGCGCTATTCATCCCTTAGTGACAGATGAAATTATTTGTACCACCCTCAACGTGCACGTGTGCAGGATTGTCACATTAAAAAGTTCGGATAGTGCCTTCAAAGATGCAAATACCAAATTTAAATGCAATGATCAAAGATAATTTACATTATTCGGACTATTGCCCTCATCTTTGTTGCTATTTGTACGACGTTTCTAAGGTTGTACGCTCCGGCCTCTTTCAGGTGCTAGGAATTTTGAATTGAACCCTTTATTACAATCACTTGGGTATATCATTCTTATTCCTTGTTTGAAGCCTCTTTTGGTAATCATGAGTTATCTCTCTCTAACCGACTCTCTAAGTTACTTGCTCACCACTGCTGTAGCCTAGTATTGAACTGACAACTCTTAAAGACACATGGCCAGTAGATATAGACGTTGGTTAGTTCCAGTGATTTGACCCAAAGCGTAAGGTCAGTCAGTTAAAGTACCATACGTGATACACGCTTGGGCGATCATGTCTCGAAAGAGACATGACTGACTGGGCAGAAGATTATCCCGCAGTAGGTTGCCATTGCTTTCTGCGGTAGACTGGTTGCCGACCAAGGCTATAGAACCCAATCTGTCCTGCTATTTAACCCATAACTGGAAGGAATAGACGGATTAATACCTTTCCCAAGGGTATTTGCGCGTAAGTGAATACAATGGATTCAACTGGAATTCGAACTCGGCTCTGCTGATTTCTTGTTCCGAGCCGATATCCACTGTACCACAACGCACATAGTGTAAATACTATCTCATCTCAGAAACATAGACAATACTAATAATGATAATAGTTTGAATAATTCATAGTTTTAATCTGCAAATTCAAAATGTTCAGTTGGCTTATCTTTCGACCGATCAAAGTTTTGTATACGCAACGCCCACTAGTGACAGATAAACTAGTTTATTAACAGTTTTATATAACAAATCATATCTACATTATAAACGGGAAACGCTGTTCATAATATTATTAATAATAAAACATATTAATCTATGTACCGATTCTCGTAACGTTTCAATTTCGTGCACGTGCGTATTTCAGTCATCTAGTAAACGCCTTTCGTCAGTGAAAATTCTAAAGACTAAATTCTGTTTATCAGCAGCTTTATTGAAAGCCAAAAGGATGAAACTAGAAAAAAAAACAAATAACTACAAAACTTGAGACTACTTTAATCCGAATAAGTAAATAAATAAACAAAAGAAAAGGGAAAAGAAAAGGGAGTCAAATGCTGAACTTAGCTGTGCAACCGTGGGTCTAAATTGGTATAAGTAAGAAAGGTGAATTCCCTGCAAAGAAAAAACAAACAGCCCCCCCAAAAAAACACAATATGAAGCTGCTAAGCGGAGCCAGTGATTGGGAGGTTTCAGTAGACCTAATGACGTCTCTAAAATTTCCAATACACATCGCACAAACAAACAAGCGCCCCGCCATCGAGTTGTAGTCCGACTCAAAAATAACTGTTTTCCTAAGAGTCCCTTGGGAAGAGAACAGGGTGGAGGCACACTAAAAAAACCGATACGAGTCACTGCGTGCCGAATGTGTGGACAAAGGTTGAACGTGTAACATAATGCCTATTGAGGTTGGGTGTCGTGTGTTTCTGGGACATTCAGTTATTATTTCTTTCCTCTCAAAAATAGGCATCACTGGTCGTGGTTTGAAAAGAGCTTCGCACAGTATTCGAGCCACGGTATAAAACGCATCAAGTTGGATTTGGTCGAGATCAAAATAACAAGCAAACAAAATTCGCGCACATCACGATCTAATATGCGCAAATGAGATATTCGTGTTGTCATCTATAACTTTTTTTTCTTCTTCCTTCACGAGCGCGTTAATAACGGCAAACACGTTCAGGAAATTTTCATTGCTGATACGAGCTGCAAAGAAGAACGATCGTTTGTTTACTTCAGTACGAGAATGTACAAGAGGTACAATCAATAAGTTTTATCTTCATACCCTGCCTAGTGGCAAACGCTGCTGGTGGCACCAGGGGTGGCGGTCCCGCCATAGCCACCGAAACCGTGACATCACTCCTGGTCGGCGGCTGATGAAGACATGGTATCACACGTGCTAACATACGTTGTATGTTAAAAAAAATAGAAGTAGGTAACTAGCAATTTGCTTACAGGAATGTGTTATGCAGTTAACAATAGTAATTGTACAGAAAATAAAAAATTTAAATGACGCTAACGTCAACACGTGATGAAAGGGATTTTATGAGTCGAAATACAACAGCAAAAGTAACAATAAAAGACAATAGAAAAAATTATATAACGGCGATGCTATCACTGTCTATGGCTATATCGTGTTGAAGACACCGGTTCCCGTTCGATCACCGAAGTTAAGCAACATCGAGCCTGGTCAGTACTTAAATACCAGGTGCTGTAAACGTGAGGACCAAGAAGGGTCCACCGGTTTGTTACAGAAACAGCAACAAAAAGTTGCTGCCCTATGCACCATCTGGGTGTGATGGATAAATGATGATGATGATGATGATTATGATGATGATGCTATCACTGCGGGTAGATTTCCGCCTGCTTTGATCCTGTGGTATATTGCGCCGGTTCCGGTAAGTGGAAGTAGAAAAAACTGTGACTAATTTAAGATGTACCTAAAGTAAAAAAGGGCAGAAATAAAAAAAATAGACGCGCAATAATATGCAGTGACAGAACAGTCCATTAAAATACAATCATATAGAGAAGACTACAAAAGTCTGCAATGATTAAGTAGTTTCATTGTGCCTTTTCTATCAATATTTTCATAATGTTTCTAATGAGCTTTCCTCATTAGTATCTTAACTCTAAAAGTTTAAGCGCAATATTTGTAGTTAGGTCTTATCATTTATAGTTGAAAAAATCAAACTGAAATTATATTGAATCAACTACTAAATCAGTTCATTGAATTCGTTTCACTAGAGAATGCTAGAGAATGTTTCTCGCCATATTCTTGAATCTTCATAAATTTATCATTTGTCGGTGCATTGGATATTACTGCTCGGTTTATTGTTTTATACTTCGAGATTCGTAACAATATCTAGTCTTCTGTTGCGTTTACTTACACACAAATACCCCTGGGAAAGGTATTAATCTGTCACTTCTTCCTCAAGCTATGGATTAAATAGCAGGACAGTTTGGGTTCTATAACCTTGGTTGGCAACCAGTCTATCGCAGAAAGTAATGACAACCTACTGCGAAAAAAAAACTTCTGTCCAGTCAATCATATCTCAGAAGAGACATGATTACCCAATCGTGTTTCATGCATAGCCCTTAACTGACTGAATAGTCAGTATTAATCAGAGGAGGAATTGCAGAGTTAAGGTTAGATTTGCAGAGAACTAAGATGTCTGGGGAATTTTTTTATGAGAAACGATTCGACACTGCAAAAGTTGGTACGAAAACCACGGATGTTAGAGTAAGAATGTTGAGGGGTTTAAGTGTTTTTTTTTTGGGTGGGGGGTGGCTTGTTCAGTTTTATATATTTTATTGCTTATGATCATGTTTTTGGGTTATTGTTAAGGAGAAGCCTAGATTAGTAGAAGCAGACGATCATCAAATGCAACATGTTTAGGAAGGGAACTCGCACAGACTGCAGAATAATGTGGCCTAAGAGTAGCCCACTGGACGTGCTTTCAGGGACACCCATTCATACATAACATGGCACTGAAAGAACCCCGATATCATTCAGCTGTTGATCAGGGACAGTACGAAAGATTTCGAGCTCCCAGTCGGAAACAGAAAGCAGAAAATCCGGTAACCTCAGTATAAAGAGACGTTGCTGCAATCACAGAAAACTCGGCGATCGTAGCGCACAGAAAGGTGCCTGAAAACCACACCACATGTTGGCCTAAGCTATGTGAGTGAAACAGAGAAGATGGTTGTGCTAGCATGAAGTGACAAGTAATTATGACCGAGAGTCTGAGTGTGCTGGCCTTGTTAAGAAATTGTAAACTACGATCTGAGGAGCATCGTTGCATCAGTATAAACTACATGTTGACTGCGTGGTTCTTGAGCAAAAGTGAGTGAGGAGGCGCCTGCAGCAGGGAGTGGGTTAGCCGCCTAAGTAGACAGACATATGTATGTGTATACACACACATACACATGAAATATAGATGTAAGAACGACTGCATGTGTTAACTAATGTTGCCACATCCGCATTACCCATATATATATATATATATATATATAAGTAAAAACAAAAGCGTATATATAAGTAAAAAACTAAAAAAATACACATACACATGAAATAGTTCACCAAAATATAGATGTAAGAACGACTGCATGTGTTAACTAATGTTGCCACATCCGCATTACCCATATATATATATATATATATATATATATATATATATATATATAGTAAAAACAAAAGCGTATATATAAGTAAAAAACTAAAAAAATACACATACACATGAAATAGTTCACCAAAATATAGATGTAAGAACGACTGCATGTGTTAACTAATGTTGCCACATCCGCGCAAAACAATGTAATACCCCAGCCGGACTAAATAGCCACATCCGCATTACCCATATATATATATATATATATATATATATATATATATATATATATATATATATATATAAGTAAAAACAAAAGCGTATATATAAGTAAAAAACTAAAAAAAAGCACAAACGCAGCCACTAATATATAAGCTCCCTAAATTAAAGTTGTAATAACGGTAATTGATGCTCCCTTTAAGCAAAAAATGTAACAATTCTCAGAGAATTAATCGAGGTTTAAACTTATCCCTCTCTGAAAACAAGCCTGCGGGCTTCCCATAACAATCGAATAGAATTACAATGGAAATATGATTAGGATAAATAAATAAATAAATAAATAAATAAAAACCCACACATTTCTAATAGCGTGAAAATATCACAAAAATAATTTCTTCTACCTACCATTTGTCTACGCATCAATAAAACATTCGTCTTTTTTCTTCTTTTTCTAATTCTTTCTTCTAATTACTCTTCTTCTTCTAATACTTCTTTTTCTTCTTCGAATTCGTCTTCTAATTCTTTTTCTTTCTCTTCTAATTTTTCTTCTAATTCTTCTTCTGTTTCTTCATCAAATTTGTTTTCTTCTAATTTTTCTTCTTCTAAGTAATCTTCTTCTAATTCTTCTTCTTCATCTTATTCGTCTTCTAATTCTTTTTCTTCCTCTTCTAATTCTTTTTCTTCTTCTGATACTTTTTTCTTTTAATCCTTTTTCTAGTTCTTCTTCTTCTTCTTCTTCTTCTTCTTCTAATCCTAATTCTTCTTGTAATTCTTCTTCTTCTAATTCTTTTCTTCTATTTCTTCTAATTCTTTCTCATATTTTTATCTTTTTATCTTTATTCCTCTTCTAATTAATCTTCTAATTCTTCTTCTAATTTTTCTTCTTCTTTTTTTTCTTCTTTTTTAATATCTGCCGTATATACTCATGTATCATGAGGCTTGGCAAGACCTAATTTGAAGCTAATTTTATATTTTATATTTTATATATACTTTTCTAAATAGTTTCCAGCTGAACAGCCTCAACCAAACGTTTCATGCCTTTCACGCAATCATCAGGCATTCTGTAACTATTTACGTTGTTGTCAGTCTTTCGGTACCTTCTTTTTTTTAGTTTATGATCGCCACCCCCATTTTCTCACATTGTTGGTGTGTTTTTTTGTTTTTGTTTTTTTCGTTTTTTTTGTTTTTTATTCAGTTTCAATTTGGTCACTAAGCAGGGCTTTTTGTTAGTTTTACCAACACTTTGCTTATTGTAAAACAATAACATGTTCAAGATTCACAAAAATAGTGAATCAGAACATTTTCAAGGAACAAGATGTTGATTATGTCCATATCTTTCTATCACTCTATACCTGTATGTTCAGATCTAAGTATATTCATATCTATCTATCTATCTATCTATCTATCTATCTATCTATCTATCTATCTATCTATCTATGTCTTTTGATATATATATATTTGTGTTTGTGTTTCTCTGTGTGTGTGTGTGTGATTCTCTCTCTGTGTGTGTGTGTGTGTGTGTGTGTGTGTGTGTGTGTGTGTGTGTGTGTGTGTGTGTGTGTGTGTTCAACGGGAAACACTTTATACATCTCTGTTCAGATCTATCTATATATCTATTTCATCTGTTTGCCTATCTATCTCAGTTCAGATCTATCCATCTTTTTTATGTCTTTCTTTCTATTTATCTATGTCTATATATCTATTTATATATCTATCTACCTATATATATATGTGTGTGTGTGTGTGTCATTTCATATATATCTGTTTATACATGTTTGTTCAAATATCTCAGTGTGTTCATATCTATCTATCTATCTATCTATCTATCTATCTATCTATCTATCTATCCTCTTATTAATATGTACAGTTTTACCTGAATTCGTACTTTTTTCCCAAACCTGCAAACCAACATCTTATACTTTTTATCTATTTGTTTATTGTTGGGGTAGAACTCCTCTATAATGGACTGTTCCGTTCATTAGAAATACCGGCTAGGCTGTTTGCGCAGACGAAGGACAGACGCCAGGGAGTAGACATATATAGACTATTTGTCACAGCTGAGAGGAGGTTTCCACTCAAACTTACCCTTCTGTATTCTTGTTTTTCAATATATCTTGTTGTTACGAGTCCCGTGTTCGTGTCTTCCTTTCCTACTAACTTCCTCAACATAACAACTAGCGAACTTGGATTCGAGAACAAAACTCACGCAAACACTACAATTGTCCAACACAACTGACGGCGAGTTATTCGAACCTACGTCTAAAAGCCATACTGAAAACCGTTCGCCACAACTAACGAACGAGAATTCGAAGAAAAATACGACTTAAGGTTCTATTGTATCAACGTAAAAAAAATTTCATTTTTGTTCAGTCGCTATGACTTTTTTTAAGCTGAAATAGAACAGTTTTTTAACTTCTCCTTGAACTGTGAAATTTTGTTTGGTTGAATTTGAAACACTTGGAAATTCTTAACTGTCATTTTAAAGCAACTCCTGAATGCCATTTTTTTTAAAGCATACTATCTACTGTTTTTTTTTTGAACCGGCTATTTTTTTGTCTTCTATGTCTGAAGTAAGGTGTAAAAAGCCTTTTTATTTTTGTTCACTAAAAAAAAAAGAACTTTTTTCTTTCTTGGGAAGTTTTGCCCACCATTTTAAGTTGTTTAAATACTTACAGCCAAAGTACAGTATGGAGGACTTTAAACACATTATTGTATAGTTACTTAAAGCTCAAACTGAACACCAACAAAAGGCAGAAGAAAGCATACAACAACAAATCTACAGCAGCAGCAGTATTTGTTGCAGTTACAGGAAAAACAAGCGGAGAAATTACTCCTTCGACAGAATGAACAAAAAGAAAAAGTGCTTTTTCAACAAAAAGAACAAGAAGACAGACTAGTTCAACAACAAAAAGAACATGAAGAAAGACTAACTCAACAACGAAATGAATTCGACAAATTTAGAAAACAACAAGAGGAATTATTCCTAAAAAATACTAGATAAATCTGAACCCAGTGACAATAGCACGGCTTTTTCCCATACCACTATCTGGAATTCTATTGAAACGTTTAATTATCTTCCGGAGGAGGCTGAAACTTTTGAAGCGTTTTACAGGAGCTAGGAAGACCTCTTCACTGTAGACTGCCAAGACTGGGATAACGCCAAAAAGGTTCACCTACTATTAAGGAAGTTAGGTACCACGGAACACAGCAAGTTCGTCGACTACATACTACCTAAGAAGACGAGCGAGCTGGAATTCCCTGAAGCAGTAAAACTCCTGTCCCAATTATTCAGCCCAAACACGGCACTATTCCACAAAGATGGAAGTGATTCAACTTATCGAAGCGGGACAACGAAGACTATCATACATTCGCGTCCATAGTCAACAAGCACTGCGACGATTTCCGTCTGTCGGAATTATCAGCAGACGACTTTAAATATTTTATATTCGCGCAAGGTCTTGTTTCAGCAAAAAACGCTGAGATAAGGTGTAGAGTCTTGTCAAGTCTAGAAAGCGAATCCGGGCAGACACTCCAGAAGCTAGCTGAAGATTGCCAATGCGTAGTCAGCGTTAAAAACGACTCGAGAAATATTGAGGAGACAGGCGTGGCGTACGTTCGTAGGACAAACTACAAGTATAAGAACTATTCCTCTGGGAAAAACCAAGCAAAGAGAAAATATAACCAGGCACAACCAAAGACAAGACGTCCAATTCAAAAATTCAGAGTACCCAATAATCCATGTTATCGCTGCGGTGGATAACATTGGTCCACGGATTTTTCTTACAGATAAAAGACTTGCTACGAGTGTGATAAAGTAAGCCACAAAGAAACATACTGTAAAAACAAAACAAAGAAAAACAAAGTCAAACAAATGATATCCGAGAAAAATAGACGAAAATATGTAAATGTAAGGATCCTTGGTAAGAAGGTGGACCTACAGTTGGAATCCGGTTCAGACATGTCAATCATCAACCTGCAGACTTGGAAAAGGCTGAAGAAACCTACCATAAAAAAAAACTATAAGACAGCCCGTGCAGTGACTGGTGATAAAATTGAGTTCGAAGGCGAGCTCACACTACCAGTAACATTGAATGATATCACTAAAAAAGTGAAAGGTTTTGTGCACAAAAAGTGCGAAAACCTACTTTGAACCGATTGCATGGAACGATTCAATCTCTGGGACCTTCCAATCAGCAAATACTGCTACAAAGTTGAAAAGTCATCCACGGAAGCGCAAGAACTTAAGAATCAACTTAAAGAAAGTTTTCCGTAAGTGTTCTCACTCAACGAAACTTGGGAAATGCACTAAGGGGGAAGCAAGATTCAAGCTGAAAGACAACGCTCTAACCATTTTTAGAAAAAAACTAAACGTACCATTTGTAGCAGTCAAAAATTGATGTGGAGTTAGATCGGCTAGAGAAAGCCGGGATTATTTCCAAAGCAACCTCCAGCAAATGTGCTGCTCCCACTGTATATGTTAAAAAGAAGACCGATCAAATTCGCGTCTGTGTAGATTTCTCTACGGGCCTCAACGCGGCTCTCAAGGACTACCACTACCCTCTTCCAACACCAGAGGAGGTATTTAGCAAACTAAATGGTGGGACGATATTCTCCAAGGTGGATCTGAGTGACGATTACCTGCAAATAACTGTCGAGGAAGAATGCTCGAAACGTCTGTGCATCAACACTCACAGGGGTCTTTACAAGTTTGAAGGGTTAGCCTTCGGGGTCAAGGTCGCACCTACCATTTTTCAGCAGGTTATGGACACCATGCTGGGCGGTTTTGACTTCGCATGTGCTTACCTGGACGACATCGTTATTGCTAGTAAGTCTGCAGAGGAACATCACAAACATCTACACAAGGTCTTCGAAAGAATCCAAAAATTCGGATTCAAAGTGAAAGAGACTAAATGTGACTTTCTCATGAATGTGATAAGGTACCTAGGTCACATAATCAACAAAAATGGAAGACTCCCCGACCCAGAAAGGGCAGAAGCTATAAAGAATATGCCTTCTCCTGACAATGTTCAAGCTCGCCAAAGCTTTTTAGGACTGGCAAATTATTACCAGGTCTTTATAAAAAAAACATGCACAACCTTTGCGTCCCACTAAACAAATTACTTAAAAAAGAAAAAATGCTGGAATTGGACACCCGAGTGACAAGCAGCATTTGATAAAATAAATAACATCTGAACTCTTTCTAACGCATTAAGATCCTAAACTAAAAATAATCGTGGCAAGCGACGCAAGCTCATTTGGTATCGGAGCATGTATACTTCACGTAATGCCTGATGTCACTAGAAAGCCAATTGCCCATGCAAGAACGTTACTGCCAGCCGAAAGACAATATTCACAAATTGAAAAGGAGGCTCTAAGTATCATATTCGCGATAACTAAATTTCACAGATACTTACATGGTAGACATTTTACGCTGCAGACGGACCATAAGCCGTTACTAACAATATTCGGATCAAAAAAGGGCTTACCAACTTATACAGCAAACAGATTACTGAGATGGAGAACAATCTTACTAAATTACGACTTTAAACTCGAATATTTACCATCAACACAAATCCGTCATGCAGACGGGCTATCTAGATTAATTCGTAAGAAGTCGGAACCATTTGAGGATTCCGTTATAGCAGCGCTGCAAACCGGCTGCAAAATAAAAACGATGATTGCAAACACAATTAGAGAGCTACCCGTAACGCTACTAGAGATTAAAAGGGAAGCAGAAAAGGACGACTTTATCTGCGACATAAAAAATAAAATTGCTAAGAAGAACATTAATGACTCAGACGTATCCTCACTTTGCGACGAGGTTCTTGTCTACAACAAGAGAGTGGTAATTACAAAAAATCTTCAAAAAAGGAGATTTTCATTCGGGACACCCAGGAAAAACTCATGAGAAGCTACGTCTACTGGTCTAACATGGACAAGGACATTATGGATTTGATTGACTCATGCAAAGGTTGCGCCCTAGCTGCAAAAGCACCACCTATCACATTTAAACCCTGGCCGAAAACTGACCAGCCCTGGTCAAGAATACTTATTGATTTCGAAGGTCCTCTTAACGACCACTATTTTTTAATTATAGCCGATAACTATACCAAGTGGCCTTAGGTATTGAGGGGCAAAAGACCTACAACAGGGACAACAATAAACTTTCCACATGAACTGTTCGCTCGTTTTGGTGTTGTAGACTGCATCGTGAGCGACAACGGAACACAGTTCACATCTGCTGAGTTCAAGGATTTTTGTGAGATTTTTCAAATCAAACACATCACCACTCCCCAATATCACCCTAGATCTAACGGACAAGCCGAGCGCTTTGTAGACACATTCAAAAGAGCGTTAAAAATGCACAAGGTACACCACCGAACAAAGCTCTACAACGTTTTCTACAAGTATACAGGATTTCACCAAATCCCAATACGCCGACAGCAGTATCACCGGCTAAACAATGTTTCCACGGAAGGTAAGGTCCGTATTCGACAAACTCTTACTAAAACAGTCAAAATCACAAGAGACCATTCCCGTACCCAGAAAATGGTTCAATCTCGGGGATAGAGTTTTCTTTAAAAAGAGTTTTTTTTTTAATAAGGACAACACATCATTCTGGGATGTGGGCACGATCGGTAAAAAAGTTGGTGATATGGTGTACATCGTACAAGGACCCAGATACACCCATAAACGACACCAAAACTAATTAAGAAAATATCGAGCAGATGATACACTCGACACACCACCAGTTGAGGAAGAACCAATTGACACCATTTTAGAGACATTCAATCTCGATCCACCCCAACCAACACCTGAACTACGACGGTCGGTCCAGAAAAGGAAATACACCGACCCATTAACTATCAATCCTAAACGTAAAAAATATTTACAGCTTTTTACGGATAAAAAGCTTGAGAGGGTGTGTTGGGGTAGAACCCCTCTATAATGGACTGTTCCGTTCATTAGAAATACCGGCTAGGCTCTGTTTGCGCAGACGCAGGACAGACGCCAGGGAGTAGACATATATAGACTATTTGTCACAGCTGAGAGGAGGTTTCCACTCAGACTTACCTCTCTGTATTCTTGTTTTTCAATATATCTTGTTATGTCCCATTTTCGTGTCTTCCTTTCCTACTAACTTCCTCAACACAACATTTATTTATAAGATTATTAATTTATAATAATTAATCAAAACTAAGTAACTAAATAAAAATTAAATGTTATTTTTGTGGGGGAATGTTTACATTTTGGTTTTTTATTTATTTATTTTTTTATATAAAAATATCCCACGATGATTTGTATGGTTTTAAAATGATATTGTCTATTGAAAACTAATAAGATCTAAAACAGAATGTATCCTTTTTATAACGTTGTAATTAACCTGAATTATCTCATATTTTATCTGAATTATCTCATATTTTTTTATATAAAAATATCCCACGATGATTTGTATAGTTTTAAAATGATATTGTCTATTGAAAACTAATAAGATCTAAAACAGAATGTATCCTTTTTATAACGTTGTAATTAACCTGAATTATCTCATATTACGTCTTGTTTTAATTTTTAAAGGAAAGGTTCTTTTTGGTATTCATTTTCACGTCAACATTTTATCAAAATTGAAAAAAGTAAAAATATAGCAATAAACAATTACGACACCGTAATAACGGTTTTAAGTGAAGGCTCTCCTTTGAAACACAGATATTTTATTTTATTTACCTCCCTCTCTGTTAAACTTTGTCCACGTCTGTTTCTAAAGTCCATATGAAAACGTCTCCATAATTATCCCAGCCTTTCTTTTTTACTCTGTCTTAATGCTTTTCTTGTAAGTTTTACAGTTTTATTTTTATCAGTGTGGATGCTATATATCTGCTTATATATTCTTATATCGTTGTTTTGTTTGTTTGGTTTTTGTGTTTTCTTTTTTCTCAGATTTTTAAAATAGGTTTCTTTTGAAATTTTTTAAGATCATCCGAGTGGTCGCCATTTCTATTAGCTGTAATATTATCGTTTCCTCTGTGAAGTCATTGATTGAGCGTTTTCAGGTTTTACCTAATTGAAAGCATTCTTTCTGAAAACCAGAAGACATTTACCAACAAAGTGATTTGTTGTTAGTATGAGATGTAGATGGGGAAAGCCATAAGAAAGGCTGGGCATCGATTGAAATAAAACTAAAAAATGTTTGAAAGCAAAAGGGACAGGTCAAAATGTAAGTTACACATCGAGGAAGTCAAAATTGAACATGGACAGTAAATCATCTGTCTAGTCTAGTCTACAGAGAATGTCACGCAAGAGATTAAAGGCAAATGAATATCACGAAAGAAGATGGAAGTAAATGATAAAGAGATGGATTAGAAATAACATAAGAAGCAATCAAAAGACTGCTATGTGTTGTCTGTGGAGTACTGCTGCCATTTATGGTCAGGTTCCCCTGCCGTTCTCCTCAGTGTTCTTGACAGGCTCCAAAGGAGAGTCTGTAATGTGATAGGTACTGATCTGGCACCTCGACTGCAGCCACTTCCCCATCGTCGAAATGTGGCCTCCCTTTGTCTGTTCTATAAATACTTTCATGGCTTCTGCTCGGACGAACTTAAGTCACTGGTGCCTCCTCAACAGGTGTTTACTTGTGCAACCAGACTGGCAACTAGGTCCCACCCATTCACAGTCAGTTTGATTAATTAGAAAAGAGTGAGGAGTACAATCTAGTTAGAAAGGAACAATAGAAAGCAGGTGCGATGACAGATACATAGGTGGAGAGAAAGGGAAGGTTATACAGGAGTGGGGAGAGAGCTAGACTCCAGTGGTTAGTAGATGAGTATTGACTTTACATTTAAATTTCTGGAGGTTGTAGCCGTCAGGAAAGCAAGAATACGGGAGTGAGTTCCACAGACGGGAAGTGCGAGAGAAGAAGCTGCAGGAGTAGAATTGTCGTCTGCATTTGTCGTCTGCATTTGGCTAACCTGACACGTTTTTTACTGACGAATGTTGAGAAGACCATGGAGAGAACATGCGATAAATGAGGATTATTCTCAAGTTATTATGTACGGTTCCACTCTCAATGTGGTTATTCTGGAATGCCATTGGCACTTAAGCTCACACCAGACCTCAAGAGGAACTGGAATACACGATCCATTGCTAAACCCATTGGAAAATAATTCGGCTCCCCTAAAAAACAGACATCTTTCTTTTTTACAATCAAATTTAAAAGAGAAAATAAAATTCATCCTTGATAATGGCTAAAATTATAGCCGAAAAGACTTGAATATAAAGATTCATTTGGACAACTTTTATATACTTTATGTCCTGAATAGAAAAACATTATAAGAACACATAAATAAAAAATTAAATAAAAATTAACAATAGCACCTTGTCAGCCGTTTTAACGAAACTTGCACACAGACACACACATACACACAAACACATACACACACACACATACACACACACACATATATATATATATGTCTGGAATGCTTAATATGTATTCATATGAGCACAAGTTGAGAAACATATTACCAGTTATCGCACTGCTCATTTTATGTCTCCACTAAGTTTTATGACATATATATATATATATATATATATATATATATATATATATGTGTGTGTGTGTGTGTGCGCGCGCGCGCGCACGAGCGCTGTGCGTATATCTGCGTTCAAATTTCGAGAGGTAAAGATTTGTCTTACTGATGGAACACTCACAAGACAATGTTGGAAACACATTTATCATATTATTTTATACAGAGTTCTTCACATCCGGGCAACAATAAGCATTTCTTATGATTGTATTCTGTGGTTGCCGCTTCTTTTGTACTTGGTTATTTTTATTCTTTATGGATATTGAGACATGTTTCATTTTCTGAATATTTTCTTGTCTTCCACAGGAGTAGGAAACACACACACAAAACTCCATTTTTTTAAGAAATAAAAGACAGGAAAAATATTGTCCGCAAATAAAGAGAAGAAAAGAAATATTCCGAATCTCATTTGGCCTCGGTGTAAAAGAAAACAGTCATTACTTAGCGGCTTCGCCATTAGGCTTTGATCTACAAAAACTGGGCGCCATGAGAGCCTCCTTCGTGGTGAATAAGATGGAAGAGAATATCAACTTCCGGATAGAGTCTGGCTGGCTCCAGCCGACCAATGTATCATGTCCGACAATGCTGTAGATGTGAAGAATTCTTCAAAGAATATTTGACAGACACAAATATCACGCTCATGCTTGCAGAAAACTCATCAGCAAAACGCCATAGATAGATGTGAACAGACTGAGTCAGATAAAAACAAAAATAGATAATGGCAAAATTAAGTAAGTCGGGAACAAGGCTACAAAGTTTACGAACCTATTATGAAAGAAATTCACAAAAATCACAATTCCAGCAGTCCATGACCTACTATGCACATAGGGCTAACTCATCTTCGTTTCCTTCTATAAGGAGCCTCTTCCCCATAACTACCACACGAGAAAAACTCCCTGGAGGGTGCTTCCTCACTCAGTAAAGTTCAACCATTACCTACACTCATGATCTCTACTTCCGTAACCAATTATGTAGCACATATACACTACAGCTACAGTAGATGTTTTGAACGAGGTAACCTGATGGAACGCAACCCTTCTCCAAGCTGGTTGGAATTCAGAGACTAGACTAGACTAAACTAGTCTTCACCGTCATCGGGTAAATAGCAGAAGAAAATATGAATTCATATCTAATGTAATGAACTCGATTGGAATTCGAATTCATCTCTCCGATTCCTCAGCCCCTACCGCTAATCATTACCCCATTTATCAGTGCCTTCTCCTCTCCTACATATCCTTAATCTATATCTTTCTTAAATCCTTTATGTACGCTCCTCATAACAACATATTTCATTAATCCTCTACCTTAAGTGTCTCTTTGGCTTTCTATTGAGTGAAAAATATTATAAAACAAGAACAAACATTTCATTATCTGAAGAGCGTTTTAACAGACAGCAAAAGATATGACACTGAGATCCGAAAGTGCATTGGAACCTGGAAAAGATGTTGTCCTAAAACTGAGCAAAGTGCTAACAACAGGAAAATGACATTAGAAACAAAGGAATGTGTACAAAAATTGTATAAAATATCAATCCTCCGACATGGCAGTAAATTCTGGGTAATCTTCTCAAAGCGGAATATGAGTCTGGAGGCTACAGAATGTTGCTAAGTATACCATCGACTGAACATACCATGAACTTTTAAAAATAATGAAAAAAAGGACGCGTATATTTAAATTAAAAAAAGATTAGTCAACATTTCGTGGACATGTAATGAAGAGAAAGGGCTTAGAGAATAGCAAAACTTCTTGAATGCAAGAGGAATAGAGCGTAAAGAGTAAAGAGATTGTGGAAATGGAACGTACAATAGGCGATGATGAAAAGACAAACGTTGCTAAGAGCTACAGAGAATAGAAAGTTGTGGAGAGCCATCTCCTGAAGCGAAACAAAATATAAAAGTAGTAATAATAGTAGTAACGTTCTGTTTAATTTGTTGGCGAAGGATATAGTATTGTTTCTAGTAAGGGTAGCCAACTCCCTAAAATGAAAATGCAACAATGTTTTCCAACCAGAGTATCGCGGTTCCTGTGGACTGTTTCTCAACTATGCTATTCGCTTACTCCTCGAACTCTTAAATGCTGAATATAAAACATTTTTATAATTGTTAGTGATAGCAATTGTGGAAGTAAGAGAGAACGGGAAGCAGGCAGGCAAGCTTTCGCACATATTTCAACCCTTCGAGTTTATTAAGTACATCTTAAAAAGGGGAGGGGAAGAATTTACCAGTAATTTTTTCAATAAATCTGCGATTCTCAAAGTGCGAAACAAAAACGCGTCCAGTATTTTCTTATGACAATTTCTAACACTGAATCTAGTAAGTGGCGTTTGCAAGCACAATAAGAAATATCTAAACTGTCATTTGAATATTACCGCTTTCTCAGTTTAATGGTTAATATGGATTTTAGCGAGGATCATCTTTCTTCTAAACTTTTTGAACTTCAGTCAGTCAGTTAAGTGCCATGCGCAATACACGCTTGGGCGATCATGTCTCAAAAGAGACATGACTGACTGGGCAGAAGATTATCCCGCAGTAGGTTGCCATTGCTTTCTGCGGTAGACTGGTTGCCGACCAAGGCTATAGAACCCAATCTGTCCTGTTATTTAACCCATAACTGGAAGGAATAGACGAATTAATACCTTTCCCAAGGGTATTTGCACGTAAGTGAATGCAAGGAATTCAACTGAAATTCGAACTCGGCTGCCCGATTTCTCGTTCCGAGTCGATATCCACTGCGCCACAACGCATACTGCAGAATCATAAAATAACAAAAACTACATCACTTGAGGATTTCCAGCAGCAACAACAACTAAAACGGAAAGCACATGTAACTCGACGAGTAAATAATGACATAAGACGTTGATGTTCCACACGATTTCAAACAAAAGGTTAGAAAGAAAACTCCTATCAATACAGGAAAGAGTGATAATAGCGACTGCAATTGAGAAACCTATTTTGCTGAAAGAATGTTTTAAGAGAAATATTAGTTTGTTACCAAAATAATGACCGCTCGAAGTGTTTTTATTTTGAAGAGCCATTTTAACATAGTATTCACGGTATATATTAGGCGAATTTTTATATACATAATAATTAATGTATGTGCTTTAATAATTTTTAACTTATTTTCTGATATATATTCAGGGTATATATTAGGCGAAATTTTATATGTACATAATAATTAATGTGCTCTTTTAATAATTTTTAACTGGTTTTTTCGATATATATTCACGGTATATATTAGGCGAAATTTTATATACATAATAATTAATGTGCTCTTTAATAATTTTTAACTTATTTTCTGATATATATTCACGGTATATATTAGGCGAAATTTATATACATAATAATTAATGTGTGCTCTTTAATAATTTTTTAACTTATTTTCTGATATATATTCACGGTATATATTAAAGGTAGTTTTATATACATAATAATTAATGTGTGCTCTTTAATAATTTTTAACTTATTTTTTGATATATATTCACGGTATATATTAGCGAAATTTTATATACATAATAATAAATGTGTGCTCTTTAATAATTTTAACTTATTTTCTGATATATTCACGGTATATATGAAGTTTTATAAGGCATAATAGGTAATAAATGTGTGCTCTTTAATAATTTTTAATCTTATTTTCTGATATATATACCTACGGTATATATTAGGCGAAGTTTTATATACATAATAATTAATGTGTGCTCTTTTAATAATTTTTAACTTATTTTCTGATATATATTCACGGTATATATTAGGCGAAGTTTTATATACATAATAATTAATGTGTGCTCTTTAATAATTTTTAACTTATTTTTCTGATATATATTCACGGTATATTAGGCGAAAAGTTTATATACATGTAATAATTAATGTGTGCTCTTTAATAATTTTTAACTTATTTTCTGATACATATTCACGGTATATATTAGGCGAAGTTTTATATACATAATAATAAATGTGTGCTCTTTAATAATTTTTAACTTATTTTCTGATATATATTCACGGTATATATTAGGCGAAGTTTTATATACATAATAATTAATGTGTGTTCTTTAATAATTTTTTTAACTTATTTTCGATATATATTCACGGTATATTAGGCGAAGCTATACATAATAATAAATGTGTGCTCTTTAATAATTTTTAACTTATTTTCTGATATATATTCACGGTATATATTAGGTTAAGTTTTATATATAATAATAAATGTGTGCTCTTTAATAATTTTTAACTTATTTTCTGATATATTCACGGTATATTAGTTAGTTTTATATACATAATAATTAATAAACATTTTTTAATAATTTCTTTAACTTATTTTTCTGATATATATTCACGGTATATATTAGGCGAAGTTTTATATACATAATAATTAATGTGCTCTTTTAATAATTTTTAACTTATTTTTCTTTATATATATTCACGGTATATATTAGGCGAAATTTTATATACATAATAATTAATGTGTGCTCTTTAATAATTTTTAACTTATTTTTCTTATATATATTCAGGGTATATATTAGGCGAAATTTATATACATAATAATTAATGTGTGCTTTAATAATTTTTAACTTATTTTCTGATATATATTCATTATATATATTAGGCGAAATTTTTATATACATAATAATTAATGTACTTTTAATAATTTTTAACTATTTTCTCGAGGAGCATATATTCACGGTATATATTAGGCGAAATTTTATATACATAATAATTAATGTGTGCTCTTATTAAATTTTAACTATTTTCTGATATATATATTCACGGTATATATTAGGCGAAGTTTTATATATAGTATAATTAATGTGTGCTCTTTATTTAATTTAACTTATTTTCGATATATATTCACGGTATATATTAGGCGAAGTTTTATATGTGATAATAATAAATGTGTGCTCTTTAATAATTTTTAACTTATTTTCTGATATATATTCACGGTATATATTAGCGAAGTTTACACACATAATAATTATTTGTGTGTGCTCTTTAATAATTTTTAACTTATTTTCTGATATATATTCACGGTATATATATTAGGTAAGAAGTTTTATATACATAATAATAAAATGTGTGCTCTTTAATAATTTTTAACCCATTTTTCTGATATATATTCACGGTATATATGAAGGGTTTATATACATAATAATAAATGTGTTTTAATAATTTTTTTAACTTATTTTCGATATATATTCACGGTATATATTAGTGAAATTTTATATATTAATAATAATAAATGTGCTCTTTAATAATTTTTAACTTATTTTTGATATATATTCACGGTATATATTAGGCGAAATTCTTATATACATAATAATAAATGTGTGCTCTTTAATAATTCTTTAACTTATTTTCTGATATATATTCACGGTATATATTAGGCGAAATTTTATATACATAATAATAATGTGTGCTCTTTAATAATTTTTAATTTATTTTCTTATATATTCACGGTATATATTAGGCGTAGTTTTATATACATAATAATAAAAATGTGTGCTCTTTAATAATTTTTAACTTATTTTCTGATATATTCACGGTATATATTAGGCGAAATTTTATATACATAATAATTAGCGCTCTTTGTTTAATTTTAACTTATTTTTCTGATATATATCTGTATATTATATTAGGCGAAGTTTTATATACATAAATAATTAATGTGTGCTCTACCATAATACTTCTTAACTTTATTTTCTGATATGTATTCAAGGTATATATTAAAGGAAATTTTATATACATAATAATAAATTTGTGCTTCTTAATAATTTTTAACTTATTTTTCATTATATATTCACGGTATATATTAGGCGAAATTTTATATATACATAATAATTACCGTGCTCTTTTAATAATTTTTAACTTATTTTTCTGATATATATTCACGTATATATTAGGCGAAGTTTTATATACATAATAATAAAATGTGCTCTTTAATAATTTTTAACTTATTTTCTTATAATACTTATTTTCAAAGTATATATTCACGGTATATATTAGGCGAAGTTTTATATACATAATAATAAATGTGTGCTCTTTAATCATTTTTAACTTATTTTCTGATATATATTCGCGGTATATATTAGGCAATTTATAGCAACAATAATTAATGTGTGCTCTTTAATAATTTTTAACTTATTTTTTGATATATATTCACGGTATATATTAGGCGAAGTTTTATATACATAATAATTAATGTGTGCTCTTTAACAATTTTAACTTGTTTTCTGATATATATTCGCGGTATATATTGAAATACAAAAATTTATATACATAATAATTAATGTGCTCTTTAATAATTTTAACTTATTTTTCTGATATATATTCACGGTATATATTAGGCAAAGTTTTATATACATAATAATTAGTAATGTGCTCTTTAATAATTTTTAACTTATTTTCTGATATATATTCACGGTATATATTAGGCGAAGTTTATATACATAATAATAAATGTGTGCTCTTTAATAATTTTTAACTTATTTTCTGATATATATTCACGGTATATATTGGAAAGAGATTTATATACATAATAATAAATGTGTATCTTTAATAATTTTTAACTTATTTTCTGATATATATTCACGGTATATATTAGGCATTTTATATACATAATAATAAATGTGTGCTCTTTAATAATTTTTAACTTATTTTCTGATATATATATTCACGGTATATATTAGGCGAAATTTTATATACATAATAATAAATGTGTGCTCTTTAATAATTTTTAACTTATTTTCTGATATATATTCACGGCTGTATTAGGCAAAATTTTATATACATAATAATAAATGTGTGCTCTTTAATAATTTTTAACTTATTTTTTCTTATATATTGCGGTATATTAATGGCGAAATTTTATATACATAATAATAAATGTGTGCTCTTTAATAATTTTTAACTTATTTTCTGATATATTCACAAGGTATATATTGAGCGAAATTTTATATACATAATAATTAATGTGCGCTCTTTAATAATTTTAACTTATTTTCTGATATATATTCAGGGTATATATTAGGCGAAGTTTTATATACATAATAATTAATGTGTGCTCTTTAATAATTTTTAACTTATTTTCTGATATGTATTCAAGGTATATATTAGGCGAAATTTTATATACATAATAATAAATTTATTGCTCTTTAATAATTTTTAACTTATTTTCTGATATATATTCCACGGTATATATTAGGCGGGAAATTTTATATACATAATAATTAATGTGTGCTCTTTAATAATTTTTAACTTATTTTCTGATATATATTCACGGTATATATTAGGCGAAGTTTTATATACATAATAATAAATGTTGCTCTTTAATAATTTTAACTTATTTTCTGATATATATTCACGGTATATATTAGGCGAAGTTTTATATACATAATAATTAATGTGTGCTCTTTAATAATTTTTAACTTATTTTCTGATATATATTCACGATTATATTAGGCGGGGAACACCTTTTATAATAATAAATGTGTGCTCTTTAATCATTTTTAACATTTCCTGATATATATTCACTTTGATATATATTGGGGCGAAATTTTATATACATAATAATTAATGTGTGCTCTTTAATAATTTTTAACTTATTTTTTGATATATATTCACGGTATATATTGGGCAAAGTTTTATATACATAATAATAAATGTGTATACTTTAACAATTTTTAACTTGTTTTCTGATATATATTCACAGGTATATATTAGGCGAAGTTTACTATATACATAATAATTAATGTGTGCTCTTTAATAATTTTTAACTTATTTTTCTGATATATATTCACGGTATATATTGGGCAGTTTTATATACATAATAATAAATGTATGTTAATATTTTAATAATTTTTTAACTTATTTTCTGATATATATTCACGGTATATATTAGGCGAAGTTTTATATACATAATAATAAATGTGTGCTCTTTAATAATTTTTAACTTATTTTCTGATATATATTCACGGTATATATTAGGCGAAATTTTATATACATAATAATAAATGTGTGCTCTTTAATAATTTTTTAACTTATTTTCTGTTATATATTCACGGTATATATTAGGCGAAATTTTATATACATAATAATAAATGTGTGCTCTTTAATAATTTTTAACTTATTTTCTGATATATAAATACAGTATATATTAATTATATACATATTAATAATAAATGTGTATATTTTAATAATTTTTAACTTATTTTCTTATATATATTCACGGTATATATTGAGCGAAATTTTATATACATAATAATAAATGTGTGCTCTTTAATAATTTTAACTTATTTTCTGATATATATTCACGGTATATAATGGCTGAAATTTTATATACATAATAATTAATGTGTGCGCTCTTTAATAATTTTAACTTATTTTCTGATATATATTCAGGGTATATATTAGGCGAAGTTTTATATACATAATAATTAATGTGTGCTCTTTAATAATTTTTAACTTATTTTCTGATATGTATTCAAGGTATATATTAGGCGAAATTTTATATACATAATAATAAATTTGTGCTCTTTAATAATTTTTAACTTATTTCGATATATATTCACGGTATATATTAGGCGAAATTTTATATACATAATAATTAATGTGTGCTCTTTAATAATTTTTAACTTATTTTCAAGTATATATTCACGGTATATATATTAGGCGAAGTTTTATATATAATAATAAATGTGTATATTTAATAATTTTTAACTTATTTTCTGATATATTCACGGTATATATTAGGCGAAGTTTTATATACATAATAATTAATGTGTGCTCTTTAATAATTTTTAACTTATTTTCTGATATATATTCACGGTATATATTAGGCGAAGTTTTATATACATAATAATAAATGTGTGCTCTTTAATCATTTTTAACTTATTTTCTGATATATTCGCGGTATATATTAGGCGAAATTTTATATACATAATAATTAATGTGTGCTCTTTAATAATTTTTAACTTATTTTTTGATATATATTCACGGTATATATTAGGCGAAGTTTTATATACATAATAATTAATGTGTGCTCTTTAACAATTTTTAACTTGTTTTCTGATATATATTCATGAGTATATATTAGGCGAAATTTTATATACATAATAATTAATGTGTGCTCTTTAATAATTTTTAACTTATTTTTATTATATTCACGGTATATATTAAATAATTTTATATACATAATAATAAATGTGTGCTCTTTAATAATTTTTAACTTATTTTCTGATATATATTCGCCTTGCGCTTGGTATATATTAATTATATACATAATAATAAATGTGTGCTCTTTAATAATTTTTAACTTATTTTCTGATATATATTCGCGGTATATATTAGGCGAAGTTTTATATGCATAATAATTAATGTGTGCTCTTTAATAATTTTTAACTTATTTTCTGATATATTCACAGTATATATTAGGCGAAGTTTTATATACATAATAATTAATGTGTGCTCTTTAATAATTTTTAACTTATTTTCTGATATATATTCACCACTGAGAGTATATATTAGGCGAAATTTTATATACATAATAATTAATATTATTGCTCTTTAATAATTTTTAACTTATTTTCTGATATATATTCAGGGTATATATTAGGCGAAATTTTATATACATAATAATTAATGTGTGCTCTTTAATAATTTTTAACTTATTTTCTGATATATATTCACGGTATATATTAGGCGAAATTTTATATACATAATAATTAATGTGTGCTCTTTAATGATTACAGCATTTTCCTGATATATATTCACGGTATATATTAGGCGAAATTTTATATACATAATAATTAATGTTAGTATCTTTAATAATTTTTAACTTATTTTCTGATATATATTCACGGTATATATTAGGCGAAGTTTTATATACATAATAATTAATGTGTGCTCTTTAATAATTTTAACTTATTTTTGATATATATTCACGGTATATATTAGGCGAAGTTTTATATACATAATAATAAATGTGTGCTCTTTAATAATTTTTAACTTATTTCATGATATATATTCACGGTATATATTAGGCGAAGTTTTATATACATAATAATTAATGTGTGCTCTTTAATAATTTTTAACTTATTTTCTGATATATATTCACGGTATATATTAGGCGAGTTTTTTATATACATAATAATAAATGTGTGCTCTTTAATAATTTTTAACTTATTTTCTGATATATATTCACGGTATATATTAGGCAGTTTATATACATAATAATAAATGTGTATATTTTAATAATTTTAACTTATTTTCTGATGTAATCACGGTATATATTAGGCAGAAATTTTATATACATAATAATAAATGTGTGCTCTTTAATAATTTTTAACTTATTTTCTGATATATATTCACGGTATATATTAAGTATACATAATAATAAATGTGTACTCTTTAATAATTTTTAACTTATTTTCTGATATATATTCACGGTATATATTGGGCAAGAATTATATACATAATAATAAATATTAATATTTAATAATTTTTAACTTATTTTCTTATATATATTCACGGTATATATTAGGTAATTTATATACATAATAATAAATATATGCTCTTTAATAATTTTTTAACCTTTTTATAAAGTATATTCACGGTATATATTAGGCGAAATTTTATATACATAACAATTAATGTGCGCTCTTTAATAATTACGCTTATTTTCTGATATATATTCAGGGTATATATTGAGCGAAGTTTTATATATAATAATTAATGTGTGCTCTTTAATAATTTTTAACTTATTTTCTGATATGTATTCAAGGTATATATTAGGCGAAATTTTATATACATAATAATAAATTTGTGCTCTTTTAATAATTTTTAACTTATTTTCTGATATATATTCACGAGAACATATATTAGGCGAAATTTTATATACATAATAATTAATGTGTGCTCTTTAATAATTTTTAACTTATTTTCTGATATATATTCACGGTATATATTAGAGCGAAGTTTTATATACATAATAATAAATGTGTGCTCTTTAATAATTTTTAACTTATTTTCTGATATGTATTTTCATTATATATTAAATAGCAAGAAGTTTATATACATAATAATTAATGTGTGCTCTTTAATAATTTTAACTTATTTTCTAGTATATTCACGGTATATATTAGGCGAAGTTTTATATACATAATAATAAATGTGTGCTCTTTAATCATTTTTAACTTATTTTCTGATATATATTCGCGGTATATATTAGGCGAAATTTTATATACATAATAATTAATGTGTGCTCTTTAATAATTTTTAACTTATTTTTTGATATATATTCACGGTATATATTAGGCGAAGTTTTATATACATAATAATTAATGTGTGCTCTTTAACAATTTTTAACTTGTTTTCTGATATATATTCGCGGTATATATTAGGCGAAATTTTATATACATAATAATTAATGTGTGCTCTTTAATAATTTTTAACTTATTTTCTGATATATATTCACGGTATATATTAGGCGAAATTTTATATACATAATAATAAATGTGTGCTCTTTAATAATTTTTAACTTATTTTCTGATATATATTCGCGGTATATATTAGGCGAAATTTTATATACATAATAATAAATGTGTGCTCTTTAATAATTTTTAACTTATTTTCTGATATATATTCGCGGTATATATTAGGCGAAGTTTTATATACATAATAATTAATGTGTGCTCTTTAATAATTTTTAACTTATTTTCTGATATATTCACGGTATATATTAGGCGAAGTTTTATATACATAATAATTAATGTGTGCTCTTTAATAATTTTTAACTTATTTTCTGATATATATTCGCGGTATATATTAGGCGAAACTTTATATACATAATAATTAATGTGTGCTCTTTAATAATTTTTAACTTATTTTCTGATATATATTCAGGGTATATATTAGGCGAAATTTTATATACATAACAATTAATGTGTGCTCTTTAATAATTTTTAACTTATTTTCTGATATATATTCAAGGTATATATTAGGCGAAATTTTATATACATAATAATTATGTGTGCTCTTTAACAATTTTTAACTTATTTTCTTATATATATTCGCGGTATATATTAGGCGAAGTTTTGTATACATAATTAATGTGTGCTCTTTAATAATTTTTAACTTATTTTCTGATAGTAGTATTCTTGAAGCATAGAAGGCGTTAATTATGAACATGACAAACATGATCTTCGTTTACTTTTCTTGCATGAGTATTAACTTGGGAAGAGGACCTCCCAAACTTCTGCCAATATCAATAGAGCAAAGAAATATGGATCCGCAAGTGATCGAACAGTACGAATGTGACTCCAGAAATTCCGTACTGAGTGCCTTGACGATGTAAAGGTAGAGCACAGCCATGCAGTCTTGACAACGGACAATTGCAAGCACGTCAAAGTGTCAACTGTAAGTACCAATGTCAAAGTGTCAGAGAAATGTCTCAGATGCTTAGTGTCAACACTGCAATACTCTCACACTATTTGCACTGTATTGGCAAGGTGAAAAGTTCGATAAATGGGTTCCTCATGATCTCAATGAAAATCAAAACCTGTTTTGAAGTTTTGCTCAATGCTCTTTCTGTGTAATACTAATGATCTCTTTTTTGATCGAATAGTCACTTCTGATGAAAAGTGGATCCTTTATGATAATAACAAACGATCAGGTCTCTGGCTTGATCGTGAGGAGTTCCACAAACATTTTCCAAAGCCAAATTTGCATCGGCAAAAAATTATGGTAACTGTCTGGTGGTCTCATATTTTAACTAATTTCAACATTTCTACAGTTAATTTTTTGAGAATAAAATGATATTTCTGAAATCGGCTATTATTTTTGTAAGAACCTAATATTTTATAAACTTCAATCGACAGCAACACATGCTGCTCAGTCAAGGAATATCGAATGTTTTTTTAAAAAGAAATGTTTAATATTAGTATAAGCGTTACTATTTAGATGATGTTTAAATTAATGATTTGTTAATTATTGAAATTTCCATTATTGAATCTTGAGTTATAGTTATATTTCTAAAGATCCGATCTTAATAAAGTCCGTCGGTAACAACGCCGATGACGACGGCAATGACGTCAGGGCCACCAAATGAGAAGAATAAGAACTGAAGAAATCACTGACTGACGACATTGTGTTGACGCTGATGGATACGAAAACCAAAATGGGACACAAACTGGACAACGCACCAGGCTATTATGATGTTATTATAGGCGAAATTCTTGGTTCGGCTAGATTCAAATATTTTAATGGCCAGACAGTATAGTGGCCTCTAACGTTTGCGACTGGCTGCTCTAATTTTGAGTACCACAAGATTAATACCGCATTGTATCAGCATTACATTCAGGTGGTCTTTAAAATGTTTTTCTGACCTCCAGCATAATTCCCCATATAAGATTCTTTTTGAGAAACGTTCTTATTAATTTTTTAATAAACTTTAATAGTGCTGATCTGTATTTTAATCAAATATTAATATCAACGCACCAATAAACTGTTTTTAGAATCTGTTCTCATAATCTTCAAATTAGATATTACTTGTATTCTGATTGGTTCACACTGCCTATGTAACAATGCCTCTCTGATTAAGGGAATTTGACGAGTTTTGAACCTTTTAAAACTCTCCAACTTGAAATCAACATCATCACTTTATAAGACAAAGGTAGTCTCGAAACAAAATAACTACTTTTTATGTTATATATTTTAAATAAATATTATTCGCTCTAATTTTTATTGAGCACTTTTTAAGAATAGTGTATCTTTGGATACGTAATTTTATTCCATCCATGCCTGCCCTATACTTGGATATATATATATATATATATATATATATATATATATTAATTTTTAATTTTTAATTTTTCTTTTTATAATTTTTATGTATATTTGTATATATGTGTGTATATATGTATATATGTATGTGTGCATATATGTATTTTTGGGAAAAAATTTTTTTACCTATTTAAATGCTCTTTTTCATAATATTCATTAATTTTTTTATATTTTTTTATATGTATGTGTGTGAGTGCATATGTAATATGTATATATATATGTGTGTGTGTGTGTGTATGTATATGTGTGCATGTGTGTGTACATATATATATTGTGTGTATGTGATTTTTTTGTATATAGGTGTGTACACATATATATATGTGTGTATGCGCATGTATGTGTATATAAGTGTGTATGAAATTGAATGTATGTGTGTATGTGTATGTATATATGTATTCTTAATCGTAGAATTGTGTGTGTGTGTATATGTATGTATGTATGTGTGTACTTCTATATGTATGTATAATTGTCAATGAATTTTTTTTTTTTTACCTAGCGATGTCTTTATTTAGTTCAAATTCAAATGACCTAAAGTTTTTTAAATAATTTTATTTTAAATCCTATATCTTTTTATTCCCTTTAAAAATAATTATGCCTTTTTAAGTAAAGGCCTTTTTCTAATACTTCAACGTTTTTGGGAAGTTAGGTTTTTGAATATGTCCAGCGTTTGTAATATTATAAAAAAAATTTTTTCTTTCTTTTCTTTTCTTTTTCCCTCCCTTCCTTCCTTTATCTCTCTTATCTCCCACCTTTTTTCCGTGTTGCTTAACCTTACGTCGATTTAACACGGCTGTCTGTTAATTTTTAGTTACAATTCTCTTTCCTTCTTTTGCGAACCCAGACGATGTCAATTTTTTCCTTTCTTGTTTATTTGATTTTATTTTGTTTTAACTTTTTCTTTTCTTTTTCTTTTTTATTTTCTTTTTTAATTTCTTTGCAAATCTATTTAAAAAGGAAAAGTAGACTAATTTTTCTCCAGTTTCTGAAAGGATTTTTCTGCTGCTGATGTGATGTGTTATCCCCCGTGGGGATCTTCATATCGAAATGGCCATTCAACATCATTGAATTAATCCTTTTTTAATTTATATATATATGATTCATTTATTTTTTTGAGAAGGTAATATTTTTATTAAAATCGTAATATTTTATCATAAGTTTACAATAAAAACACAGTTTACGGCAACAGAAGGGCCGGTGTGTTTCAGCACTATCAGCACCTATTCAGGCAGCGAAATATTTTTTTGTTAGAAACCATTACATATAAAAACTTAAAAACAACACAATTGTTAACATGCCAAGAAAATTAAGTGGACATTTTCGGAGAGTTTGTCTTAATAAACCAATAGAAAGCATATATAATGCTTTACTAAGTATCAAGCATTCTTAATAGACTAAATCACTACAAGCAGTGGACTGCTAACCCATTAGTTTATACTACTGCAAATATATATATATATATATATATATATATATATATATATATATATATATATATTCACACAAACACACATATATGTAAGAAGAAAAAAAAAGAAATATAAACAATTTTATGAAATGCTGAAAGTGTGAGCGATTAATGTACACAGAAAAAAGATTAAGTCAAATAAAATAATAGATACAAAAATACTCAAATTATAAAACAATAATAAAGAATACAAAACACACACAATGCGGACATACACACACACACATATATAAATCGTGACAATTTACCCATCTCACCCTTGACGCCATTTCTTTATTTCTCACGTGTATGTTGTTGTTTTTTTTTTGTCGACTAACATAGTAGGGTCAGTTGGGCATTGTTTCAAAAAAGTGCCATAACACACTTCCTTCCACCAGAAACTTTCAAACAATATGCTGTACTGCTTGGCATTTGCACCAGAAACTCTAATACGAACATTTTAAAAATATTTTAGTGCCAGTCTAAGGACAGTGTAGAGGATTTGGAAAGAGCTGGATGAGTCTAATGGAGATTAAGAAGGTGTTTGAAGTGATCACTAGTGACAATGACATTATGTCTTTTCATTTTTTTCAGTGCCTTATGCTCAACACAATGACCCAGATAAAGTCTCTTGAGAAGGAAATGCTGCCCTAGGTCAAAAGGCTGGATGCTGGAAGACCCTTGGACTCTCCCCCTTTTTTTAACCATTTCACCCAAAGCAAGAGGTACCGCCTCTGATGCAAATGGGGCTACATAAGAGTAAGAGTTTAAACAAGAGGAGAGTGAAGAGAAAAACGGACCAGTTACAGTGGGTGTCAAAGAAAGGGCAAGAGAAGGATGGAAACACAGGTGTGAAGACAGTTGCGAGGGTAGAGAGAAAAGAATAGAACAAGATATACAGGGTGATGTAGAAAGAACTGGAGTCAAATGGATAAGAGATGGGTATTGGCCTTGCATTTAAATTCCTGGAGGTTTTAGCCGTCAGGAAAATAAGTATTTGGAAGGGAGTTTCACAGGTAGTAAGTGCAAGAAAAGAAGCTGGTGGAGTAGAAGTGGTGGCTGTATTTGGCTGATCTGATTCCAGTCGTGGGAGCACTAGTGACTTAAGCTAGTTCGAGTAGAAGCCATGAATATATTTGTAGAACAGACAGAGGGAAGCCACATCCTGCCAGTGAGAAAGTGGCTGGAGTCGAGCTGCCAAGTCAAGACCTATCAAATTACAGATTCTCCTTTGGAGCCTGTTGAGAACACTGAGATGAACAGCAGAGACGGCTGACCATATATTACAGCAGTATTTTATGCACAGACAAATGATTGATTTTTATTTGTGCAAGATGGATTCAGGCATAAAAAACTTCCTGGCCTGACACAGTGACACAACTTCCTTAGCAGTGGATTTAGCTATTGACTTAATGTAATTATTCCACTTAAGGTCCAAAGATAGGGTAAGGCCAAGGAAGCGCAATATATTGCTTTCAGGGAGACTCACTTGGCCCATGCTTATTGGGGGGTGCAGAAGAGGTTGCCTATGATGGTTGACAGGTAGCAGTTTTGTTTTAAAAGCACTGAAATCTACAAGCCACTTCTTACCACAGTCCACCACTAAATGTAGATCCTTCTCAACATCAGCAGTGAGGTTATGTTAGTCTGCCTCACCGGATTTCCTATTGATGCTGGAGTAGATTGTGGTATCATCTGCATAGATGCCTACTTGGGACTTGATCATGTCTGGGAGATCATTTATGAAAATAAGGAAGTGTTGGGCTTGGAATAGAACCCTGAGGGACACCAGCATTTGTACAGCAGGGTATGGTGGCATGCACATTCGAGACAACCTTCATTATGCGGTTAGATAAGAAGGATTGAATCAGATCAAGCAAGCGTCCGGTGATACCATAGCCCTGTAGCTTGCATAGAAGGCCGGCATGTCAAACACTATCAAAAGCCTTGGAGATATCCAGAGCAACAGCACGAGCCTTGCCAGACTTATCAACAGCCTGGTATATGTACTCCATGATGGTTGATAGTATATTGGCTGTGGACTTGTCAAAGCAGAAGCTGTACTGCTTGCCTGAGAATAGTTTATGGGCAGTGAGATGTTGAACTATTCCAGCATTTATAACACACAAACAAGAGAACACAGTCATTTCTATCAGACAATTTATCAGCCCATATCATCTTTTACATCTGGTTACCTAACTCCCTAAACTGCAGCCTCCTTGATTATTATGCATTGGGAGCAGTTAGCAAGAAAGCAGCAAAACTCAATGTAACAACAAAGATGAAGTAAAGGCAAGGTTGACGGCAGCATTCATCAACATCAACAAGGTGACCAAAGAGATGCAAGATATTCTAAATTCGTCTTCAGACGACTTTTGAATATCTTAGGTTGAAGTCAATACTGCATTTATTGAATAAATTTACTCTTTTGTATTCGAAGATATTTTTGTGTAATTTTAATAAGTATATGTTAATATGTGATTAATGCAAAGAAATAACTGAGCAAGTTCATGTTGACCTCAAAGTTTTGTGATGACACCATTATAATATCTTCACTAATTGGGGTTGGGATTTTTGTTGGGCAAAATAAAAATAAAAATAAATAAGGAGAAAAAAAACAACCATGCAAAAATGTGACCACTCCCACAAAATATCAAATCATACTAAGCTCCATATAACTAAGAAAAAAAAATGGAATTACACTGCACAGTTAAAGTGAGAAATTTTGTACACTAAACTCATCAACACTCTATATCCACCCAGATATTGAGCACCTTATGATAAAAAACTTGCTTTTCTCAGTAAAACAATAGTCTTGGTGCTAAACACTATATATATATATATATATTTAAGTTGTTGAACTCGTAGGTTTATTTACATTTTTGTTCATGCATTTACTTTTATAAAGAGTGCTTGATACAAATGTATAGCATTATACTGTAATGGTTGTTACAATGTTTTTAAATTCATAGTATCACTACACAAAAAATTTCTCATGTTTCGAAGCCAGTCCATTAAGTTTTGGCTTCATCCTCAGGTGATATTTTTTTTTTTTAGAAATTTAGAATTTTTTTTTTAGAAATTTAGAATTTTTTTTTTTAGAAATTTTTTTTTTTAGATTTCTAAAAAAAAAAATCACCTGAGGATGAAGCCAAAACATAATGGGCTGGCTTCGAAACATGAGAAATTTTTTGTGTAGTGATACTATGAATTTAAAAACATTGTAACAACCATTATATATATATATATATATATATATATATATATATATATATTATTATTATTATTATTATTATTAAGTCCAATAAAGGTGGTCTTTAAAATATTTTTGGGTTTCCAACTGGCCTTCTGAGCATTTTCTATAAAAGATCCACTTTAGGAGATGATCTTCATTTCTCCTGATAAGGTGGAAAGATCTGACGCTAAAGGCTTATTTTCATATTTCTATATAAAAAACAAAATATATGGTTGGAGAAGCTTATTTTCACATTTATAAAAATAACGACAAACTATAAAGTTCAAGAAGCTTGTTTTCATATTCATAAATAAATAATTACAAAATATAAAGTTAAAGAAGCTTGCTTTTATATTTCTAAATTTCAAATGACAAAATATGTGGTTACACCTGCTTATTTTCATATTTATGAATAAAAACTAAAAAAAGATGAGGTTAAAGAAGCTTATTTTCATATTTATAAATTAAAAATGACAAAATGAGAAATTTAAGAAGCTTTTTTCATATTTATAAATAAAAAATAGAATATGTAAGGTTCCAGAAGCTTTTTTTTCATATTTGTAAAAAAATTACAAAATATGAGTTTAAAGAAGCTTATTTTCATATTTATAAAATAATGACAATATATGAAATGAAAGAAGCTTACTTTCTTACTTAAAAGTAAAAAACGACAAAATATGAGGTTAAACAACTTTATTTTCATATATATAAATTTATAATGCCAAAATATAAGGGTAAAGTAGAATATTTTTATATTTCTAAATGAAAAATATTATACTTATCTTATTCATAAATAAAAAGGGGCAAAAAAGCTTATTCTCATCATCAAAAATATTATGTTAAAGAAGCTGAATTTCATATCTATAAATATAAAAAGTGAAAATATGTGGTTTAAGATGGTGACTTTCGTCTTTCTAAATATAAAAAGACAAAATATGAGTTTATAGAAGATTATTTTCATGTTTCTAAATAACAAATGACAAAATATGAAGTTAAAGAATCTTTTCTGATATACTAGTAGTATAGCCCAGCATTGCTTGGGTGTAATGAAAGCTTTGAAACTAACCCATGGTCCTGGAGCTGAGACTCTTTGGACATTGGAACAAAAGACTAAAAAGCAATAGTTGTTTCCAGTTAAAGCAAAACTGTAGACTGAAAGAAAAATGAATGGATGTAAATCAAATTTTGATTTCCTGGTATCGATATCAAATAAGTTTTTTCATTGTAAACTGAATTTTGAAGGTTAAATAAGTCCTCTGAGTAAATGGTATCATGGCTGAGACTAAGAACTACAATTATACCTACTTAGAGCTAAAACCTGAAGCAAAAACTAAAATAAAAGGGCTGAAAAAATAGAACCATACAGGCAGATAAACAAACACACACAAACACCTTGCCTTTTATATATATATATTATTGATTTTCTGCACTATTGTAAGAACTGCAACCTTGAAAGTTCTGAAAATCGTTTCTTATGTCTTTGTGTATGAGTGTATCAAATTTGATTAAAATCGACCACTCCTTCTATAACCCAATTTTTTCAATTATTGATTTTCAATACTTATCCGGGGTACCTTGACACAAAACCTAGCTAAGAACACTCACAGACGCTTATAGTAACGGACACAGACACACACAGATGCACACATACACACACACACATACACACACAGACAAAGTTCCATTTATAAATATGTTTAGAAAAACAAATGACAAAATATGAAGTTAAAAAAGCTGATTTTAATATTCCTAAATAAAAAATTAAAAAATATGAAATTAAAGAAGTTTATTTTCATATTCATAAAAAATTACAAAATATGAAGTTAGAAAAGCTTATTTTCATATTTGTAAATAAAAAATGACAAATTTTGAAGCTAAAGAAGCATATTTTCATATTTCTAAATAAAAAATGACAAAATGTGAGGTTATAGATTTTTCTTTTATTTATATAAAAACACTATATGTGATGTTAAAAAGCTTATCTTCATATTTCTATATAAAAAACATAATGTTAAATTAAAGATGCTTGTTTTCATATTTCTAAATAAGATGTGTCAAAATGTAAGGTTAAAGAAGTTTATTTACATATTTATAAATAAAAAAAAGTCAAAATGTGAGATTGAAAATCTTATTTTCATATTTATAAATAAAAAATACAAAATAAATTTTCAAAATTAAGTTTACTTTGATATTTGGAAATCAAAAGTCAAACTATGAGATTTAATAAAGTAATTTTCAGATGTGTAAATAAAAAATGACAAAATGAGTGTTTAAAGAAGCTTATTTTCATAATTATAAATATAAAAAGGCAAAATATGAGAAAAAATATGTTCTTTTTATAGTTATAAATAAAAAATGACAAAATATATTCATTAAAGAAGCTTATTTCCACATACAAAAGCATAAAAGGTGATATTTAAGAAGCTTCTTTTCATATTTCTAAATAAAAAATATCATAATGTGAGGTTGAAGATGCTTATTTTCATATTTTTAAATAAAAAAAATTGAGATTAAAGTAATATTTTCATATTTGTAAATAAAAAATACAAAATGTGATGTTAAAGGTACTTATTTTCATGTTTCTCAATGAACTAAGAAATATGTACTATTAAAAAAGCTTATTTTCGTATTTATAAATAAAAAAGCACAAAATGTGAGGATGAAATAGGGTGATGTTATATAAAAAATAAAAGTTTTAAGTTTAAAGTTGCTTATTTTCATATTTCTAAATAAAAAAAACAAATGTTAGATTAAAGAAATTCTTCTCATAATTATAAATAAAAAGACTAAATATGTGGTTAAAGATGCTTACTTTTATATATATATATATATATATATATATATATATATATATATAAATAAATAAAAAAAGATAAAATATGAGGTTGAAGATGATTTTTTATGCTTATGAAAAAAAAACTTAAAATGTAGGTTAAAGAAGACTGTTTTTATATTTATAAATAAAAAAGACAGAATATGATGTTAAAGAAGCATATTTTTATATTACTAAATAAAAAACACAAAATCTGACCAGCATATTTTCATATTTTTAAATAAAAAAACAGAATGTGAAATCATACATCCTTATTTTCAAATTTCTAAAACAAAAACTCAAAATGTGACATCAAAGAGCTTATTTTCCTATTTATGAATAAAACAAGACAAAATGTGTCTTTAAAAGAGCTTATTTTCATATTTATAAATAAGAAAACACAAAATCTGAGGTTAAAGAAAATTACTTTCATATTTATATATAAAATAACACAAAATGTGAGATTAAAGAAATTCTTTACATAACTGCCAATAAAAAAAGACAAAATGTTAAGTTAAAATTTTTTTATATTCATAAATAAAACGGTTAAAAATGCTTATTTTCACTTTTTCTAAATAAAAAATGACAATATATGAGGGTAAATAAAAAAAAGAAAAATGTGACACTTGGAACATTATTTTCATATTGAATAAAAAAGTCAAACTCTAAGGTCAAAAAAAATAATTTTTATATGTGTAAATAAAAAATAACAAAATATCTGGTTCAGAAAACTTATTTTAATATATATAAATTTAAACTGACAAAATGAGTGGGTAAAGTAGCTGATTTTCATAATTATATATAAAAAAATATAATGTTAGAGAAATTATTTTCATAGTTATGTTTTAAAAAAGACAAAATATGGGGTTCAAGAAGTTTTTCTTTTTGTAATTCTAAATAAGATATATCAAAATGTGAGGTTAAAGATACTTATTTTCATATTTCTAAATAAAAAAGACAAAATGTGAGATTAAAGATGTTTATTTTTCTATTTCTAAATAAAATGAGACAAAATGTGAGGTTAAAGTAGCTTATTTTTATATTTATAAATAAAAACTCAAAATGTGAGTTTAAAAAGTGCAATTTATATTTATAAATGAAAAAAGACACTTAATGTTATTTTTTAAGAAATTCTTTTCATAATTATAAATAGAAAAAAACAAAATATGAGGTTAAAGAAGTTTTTTTCATAATTCTAAATAAAATATATCAAAATGTGAGTTTAAAGATACTTATTTTCATATTTCTAAAAAGAAAAGACAAAATGTGAGATTAAAGATGCTTATTTTTCTATTTTTAAATAAGATGAGACAAAATGTGAGGTTAAAGTAGCTTATTTATAATGTTTAAAAAGTGCAATTTATATTTATAAATGAAAATTAACATAAATGAAAAAATAACACTTAATGTTATTTTTTTAAGAAATTATTTTCATAATTATAAATAGAAAACAAAATATGAGGTTAAAGAAGCTTACTTTCATATCCCTAAATATGAAAGTAATAAGTGCACAATGTGTGGTAAAAAAGATTATTTTCATATTTATAATTATAAAACACAAAATGTGAGGTTGAAGATTTTTTTTTATTTTTGTATTTATAAATCAAAAAAGAGAAATTCTGTATTTGAAGAAATTCTTTTCATAATTATAATAAAAAAACATACACTAAAGAAGCTAATTCTCATTTTTATAAACAAAAAGAAACAAAATATGAGTTTAAAGAAGCTTATTTTGATATTTCTATGTAAAAGAAATACAAAAGATGTGCTTTGTTATGGCGGCTCACCCAAATCACATATGAACTCGTCTAAGCTATATATATAAATAACAGTCCTGCTTTGCATAAGCAGAGAGTTAGAGAAGCAGAAAGAGTGGAATCTATTCCTGCATAACTCTGACAACCATGCTAATAATTGTTCATTCATATATGTTTGTACTACTGTCTTTGTAATTTAATTCTTTAATGCTATTCCATCTTTGTGTCTTCATTTCTGGCCCAATAAACCACAATAACTTAGCAATGAGGTCACAACATAGTTAAAAATCTGTTTTTATATTTCTAAATAAAATAAGACAAGATGTAAGGTTAGGAAAATTTTTGTCATAATCATGAAGAAAAAACAAAATATGAGATTACAGAAGCTTATTTTCATATTTTTAAAAGTTAAAGAAGCTTATTTTCATATTTGTAAATAAAAAGCGACAAAATGTGTGATAAAGGACCTTATTTTCATATTTTTTAATATAAAAAAACAAAATTACATGTTAAAGAAGTTTACTTTCATATTTACAAATAAAAAAAACAACATGTATGTTTAAAGAAGCCTATTTTCATATTTATCAATAAAAAATGACAAAATATATAGTTAAAGTATTTTTTCATATTTCTAAATAGAGAAAAATAAAATATGAGGCTAAAGAAGCTAATCTTTTTACTTATAAATAAAACAACACAACACTTGAGATTAAAAAGCTTATTTTTTTACTTATAATTAAAAAATACTAACTGTGAAGTTAAAGAACCTTGTTTTTATATTTATACATGAAAATTAAATTGGGTTTAAAGAAGCATATTATCTTATTTAGGAATAAAAAGTCAAAATGTGAGTTTACAGAAAATGATTCTTTTAGTCATAAAAAATGCAAAAATGTGATTTCAAATGGATTATTCTTATATTTCTAAATAAAAAAACAAAATGTTAGTCTAAAGAATCTTATTTTCATATAAATAAGCAAATAAAAACAAAATGTTTGTTTAAAGAAGCTTATTTTCATATATTTAAATAAAATATATAAAAAAAGGGGTTAAAGCAGCTTATTTTCATATTCATAAATACAAAAAATATGAGGTTAAATAGGATTATTTTCATATTTCTAAACAAAAAACATAATGTGGGTTAAAAATGTTTATTTTCATATTTATAAAAAAAAGACTAAATATAAGGTTAACAATCTTAAAAAACAGAAAATGTAAGGTTAAAAAATTGTATTTTCATATTTCTAAATAGAAAATATTAAAATGTACGGTGAAAGTAGCTTATTTTCATATTTATATATATAAAAGACAAAATATGAAGTTAAAAAAGCATATTTTCAAATTTCTATATAAAAAATGACAAAAGATAAGGTTAAAAAAGCTTCTTTTCATATTTACAAATAAAAAGATAAAATATGAGGTTGAAGAAGCATATTTTCATATTTGTATATCTTCTTTAGTTATATGGTGGAGTGGCTTCTCATTATCTTCTCTACATATTCCTTTTTCATTTTCTGTAAATTGCCATAAGATTTTTTAAACTAATATTCAACTACTACAAGGCTCAAGAGTTACTCAAAGTAGGGGTTAGAGTGTGGAGATATATCAGCATAGGAAAAGATGAACACTAGGAATATAGCACTGAAGTAAACTTTAGAAGGGACCAAAAACTCAATCTTAAACAGAAAAAAAAGAGATAAATATCTTCTCCTATTTAAAATACCAGGCGGGAGTGCAAACTGTACTATCTACTCTTTCTTGAGAAAGATAGAGGAGTGTTTTTCTATTGCTTTTTACACAGTTTCCTTTTTGTTATCATCTGTGAATTGACATTCGTTCTTGTGAAGGATAGAGGAATCGTTTCCCATTGCCTTCTCCACATATTTCTTTATTTTATCATCTGTGAATTGCCAGGCTTTTTTTGAAAATATATTGGTGTAGTTTTCCATTGATTTCTCTGCAAGTTCCTTTCTTTTATTCTCTGCTATTTGCTATGACTTTTTGGGAGAAGATAGTAGTGTGGTTTCCAGTTGCCTTCTCTTCAGATTGTTTTTCTTATTATTCTTATTGCTTTTCTATTCTTATTGCTTATTCTTATTGCTTTTCTATTATCTGTGAATAGCCATGAATTTTAGAGAAGATACTATAGTGTCTCCCATTGCCTTCTCTTCAGGTTCCATTTCTTTATCACTTATTAATTGCAATGAATTCTTGGGGAAGATAGTGAGGTCATTTCTCATTGCCTTCTCCACATATTCCTATTCTTTATTATCTGTGAATTGATATGAAATTTTAGAGAAGATAGTGAAGTGTCTCTTATTGGTTTCGCCATAAATTCCTTTTTTTATTATCTTTGAATTCCCTTTCTTGGGACAGATAGTGGAGTGGTTTTCCATTGCCTTCTTCAACGATTCCTTTTCTATATTATCTGTGAATTGACTTCTTCAGAAAGATAGTGGAGTAGTTTTCCAATGCCAACTCCATATATTACTTTTCTTTATTACCTATAAATTGCCATGATTTTTTGGAGAAGATAGTGAAGTGGTTTTCTGTTGTATTTCTCACAGTTTCCAGTTCAAAGTTTTGTTTTTTTAGACAGTCTGCTGAAGAGAGCAGTTTATTCTATTATGAGCTGTAGTTGGCGAAGATTAAGAAATGGATTCATACCATTCCAAAGATCATTTATCAAAAGTGAAGGCAATGGACTAGTCCGGAATTTGAATTCTACTTTCCAATTCCCTCTTACACACTGATGTCCATTATGCCATTTGCAACACAATTTTTAAATGCTAAGAATACTTTTTTGCATTCTCAGATGACTTTACATTAAAATTTAGAATTATAAAAAGAGGTAAGATGTGCATAATGATTACTTGACTAATTCAGAATCTTTTGATGTGAAGTCCTCATTTAGCACTGTGAAGTCCTCATTTAGCACTGTGAATTATTTACAAATGTTTAGAAACTTAGCAGTTGCTGCAAAATTTCCTATAATTGCTTCAGTAGTTTAAATAATAACAAACCCATGAAATCGTTAACTGATATTGATGCTCACTTTCTACAGCTAGTTTAAATATTTATTGTTTTCAACGTTTCTGAAACAGCATCTATTCCATTTCTGGAAAAAGAAGCCGATATGTGTTCTTACACTTGTGTATCATCTAGAAAGATGAAAGATTTCAAAAATGATTAAATCTAAGAATTCTTGATTGCGAAAAAAGTGGAATATCTCTGGCTTTCAATTATATATTTGAGAACAAGTGGATATTTCACACAGAACTATGTATTCATTTCCTTGTGTTTGTGTTTGTGTATGTTTTATCTTATTTTTTTCAAAATTGTTAAATAAATAGTGCTTTATGGTGATATGGCAAAGTGATAAAAATTGAATCTCTTGCCTTCGTCATATTAATGCAGACCGCCACATTTAATCAGTTCAAGTGAGTTGGTTTGCCACTTATGCTTCCAGTTTGTACACTCAGTTCTGTAATAATCATAGTATTCTCTCATTTTTATCTTTATGTGCCATATCCCCTTAGAATGTAGGTGATCATAGCTCTCCATAACTTCCTGTCTTTTGTAGCTCTTAATAAACTATGTATTTGTTATTTTTTCTAAGCCCTGTTATGCCATCAATTTTAAGAAGTACACTAATTTGTTGAGTGTTGTTTTCTTTTGTCCCACTTGCCCTCTATGTGTTTTGTGAGTATCAAATTTTCCAAGTCCCCTTCCTCATCATTTGCCCCAGAAAACTATTTTCTTCTTTTTGTTGTTTAGATTCCTTTTTTTCTATCGTTCTCTCCAAAACTTCTTCATTTCTCACATGTCCGGTCCATAGTATCCTTAGTAACCTTCTATAGAACCATATTTTTGTTGATTCTAATTTCTTCTTCATCATTGAGGATATCGTCCAGCACTTACTGCCATACAGGATATCACGTAGCAGTTCAGCACTCTTTTCATTGTTTCTAGTGATTTTTTTTCTATTTCTTAGTATATTGCTGAATGCTTCATTGGCTATCACAATAGACCTTCGGATTTCAGTGTCACACTTTCCATCCTCTGTTAAAATACTTCCTTGCTTGATTTTGTTACCTCAGATTTGCAATTCACACTCCTGTTAAAATAACAACTATACATTCTGTCTTTTTGTAGTTGATGTTTAATTATTTCTTATAGTTTTTCTTTACTATCTATTGTAAGGGTTTTGAAACTTATTTTCTGTGTCTGTGTCATGTGCATTTTGTATGCTGTTACAAACACGTTTATTAGTTTCTGAAAAAATCCCAACACGCATCATTTATTTTAACCCCAACTCACTCAGGCAGGTTTATTTGGCTTCATATATTTTTACCCAAGAATAATAATAATAATAATAATAATAGGAGTAGATAGATGCATCTATCACCCAGTTCACACACGTCCCTATTCTTTTAAACAAGTATTGAGGTGCATCCCTTGCTTTCTGTCTGGAAATGTGTTTACAGTTCTTTCCAAACTCTGCTTCAACTCTCCTGAAAATATTATTTAGCGATTGTTACTTAATCTTCAATAAAAGATAGTTCTGCCTCTCACCTGGTTCATACTCCTTCTTCTTTGTGTGCCATGTACATCCAGGACGTTGGTTATCATGGACTTCCACTTGCCCTTTATACATTGTCACTCTCAACACTTTTCCTTTTGATAACTCTCCCAAACCCCACTTTGCCATCAACATGCTCAAGTTAATTAAGTATGTCTAATGTTGCTTTCCCCTGTCTCTTTTTCCATTTATTTATCCTGTGAATATTAGATTCTCTAAACACCTTCCTCATTAAGTGTCCCAGAATTCTTGGCTCTGTCTTCTTGATGTTAAGTATAAGTTTCCTTTTCATTCGCATCCTCCACAAAACTTTGTTGTTGCTCACATATTTGGTCCATGTTATCCTCAGCATCTTTCTGTAAAACCACATTTCTCTTTCTTTGAGTTTCTCTATCATCATTGAGGAGATAATCCAGGATTTACTGCCATATAGGAGGATAGATGTCACATAACCATCCAGTACTCTTTTCTTTGTTTAGAAAGAAATCATCCTGTCTCTCAATACTCTGATTAGCTTACTCTTACCGGTCTTTTGAACAGAGTAGAGTTTTATCCCTTGTTTCATGTTTAAGATTAGGGTTTTGGTTCCTTCTTTCATTTCCTTTCACTCCCTCCTAGTAGTCCATTGCGTCTTAGTGGTATTATCGCACTGCTTGAGGTGAACTGATAAAATAATAATAATAATAATAATAATAATAATAATAATAATAATGATGATCAAACAGAATGCAAAGAAAAGCATAACAAAGCATCAATAATGAGAGGGCAAATCAAAAAAGTCATTGCAATTTTTATACACCACCTTTATTTCTACCGATGATGAACAGATGCATATGTCACTTTCCAACATAGTCTCTTCATGCACAGCAATGTGCTTCTGGTATCAGTCAATGAGGTTCTTCATCCCTTTCAAAAGAAGATTTACTGTTGATCAAAAGCCACATCTGCAGCTGTTGTTTGCTTGGCCACCCAATGCACACAAACTTTACAGTACATATGGTCAGCATGCCCTATAGCTTGTCCAGATCCATAGCTAATTGGTTGATTAATTTGTTTTGTTTTTGCTGTATCACTGAGGTGGCAGTACGATACCAGATGATGTGTACTGAAGTATCTACAGTGCAATATATGTGCTAATGGATACTAAGTACAAACAAGACAAACACAGATAAGACAGAACAACAATAATTAGAAAGAGAGGAGAGGTTAAGTTGTTAGAGTTGCAAAGAGTGAAGTCCGATTATAATTGTCTAGGATACTCCAAAGGTATCAACCACCTTCCCACATGGGCAGATGCCTGAGGTCAGTGCAGCCCAAAGCTATTTAAGTGGGAACATTAAGTCCGTAAGCTCAGACAAAAATTCCTGTTTGTTTTTCTCCAGACGAAGTCAGAGAGTCCAAAAAAATGAACGTCTGACACACACAGTCAATCTCTTCAAAATATTAAGGACACTCCGAATTCCTGACTGCTATTAATCTTTATTCATATAACGATTTTGGTCCACAGACCATTCCACCTTTGACAGTGCTAGAGGGGGGGTGTCAGCTGCTTTACAACAGTTTTTCTTTATGGCTTATCAACCAATTTCAGGTTATTTACAGTCAGGTAATATTTTTAAATTAGATTAGATTTTTTTAGATTACTGGGCCATATGTCCCCAATGATAAATAGCCCAATAAAAAGCATTGGTTAGAATCAGTGACTTCACCAAAAAGAGTTGCTAGTTCAATACCTAGCTACAGCAGTGCAGTGTTGAATAAAATCTTAGAGAGCTGATTGGATTTGTTTGATTTGTTTTATGACATATCAACCTCAATGGGTTAAAAAACCCATTGAGGTTGATATGTCATAAAACAAATCAAACAAATGCTTATGCTGATAAAATTTTTACAATATATTCATATGAATAGAAAATGTACTGGAAGAAATCAGTTTATAGATCAGGTTTCATTGACATATTTTTGTAAAGAAGGTTTTGTCAAGAGTCAGATGTATTATTGGTATATATATATTTTCTTCATAAATATATTGCTGGTAATATTTTATCCAAAAACATATTGCTGGAATTTTCACTATAAAAATCTATTTTTATACTTTATTAGTGTTTTGACATCAGTTTGAGAGGTTAATATTTGCCCTTAGCTGAGACCCTAATGGCTCTATCCTAGGTGCTATGCTTTTCCTGATCTTTATCAATGATCTTACTGATGTAATCAGTTTCTAAGTAGGCCTCTATTCAGATAGTAACACTATTTACTCTCGTCTCAATAAGTAAACCTTGCTGCTGCTCTTGCTGTGATTGACTGGGGTTTGAAATGGCTCGTAGATTTTATTGCTTTTAAAGCCACCATAAGAGAAACTTTTCTTTAACCACCACTTTAAGAAAACTTTCCTACCTTTAACCAGAATGGATGACGCTAATCTTCCAGAAAGCAACACTTTGCACCTCCTCAGCCTCACTCTCTCAACCGGCCTCAAGTGGAACAACTATAGTGAATCAATAGCTACATCTAGCGCTAAGAATGCTGGGTCCTTGTATCGAGCCAGGATGTTTTTCTCGTCAGAATCCATACTACCATTCGTCTGTGCATTGAATACTGCTACCAGATTTGGTCGGATCCTGCTTTCATTCATCCCGTAGTTCTCGATAAAATCCAAAGAAGGATTTGCAATATAATTGATCCCAATTTGGCAGCTCGACTTCAGTTCCTTTCTCGCCGATTAGAAATGGCTTCTTTCTGTCTTTTCTACATATATTTTCACAGCTTCTGCTCTGACGAGCTTCTTTCCCTGATACTCGAGCACGTGAATTTACCGGTGTTACTGTTATATATCGCCGTACGATGACAAACAACGAGAACATGCATATATAAAAATATAAGGTTATATTTTTATTCCTGACGACAAACCCGTGTGGAATAGAGAATGGAAGAGTGAGAGCGCACATAGAATGGGTCGATGGGAGTGTATTCTTGCCTGTGGTGTCTCTCTGCTTCCACTGGCCGTTCTCTGCTGGCGAATCCGTGTGTCGAGGTCTTTTTATAGTCTTCTAGAACCGGGACTTTTCCTTCCGGTTTTGCCTCGCCCACGCAACGCCCACGTAATTCCAAGAGACACCTGTTCTGTTTGCCTCTGTAGTCATTTCCGCCGCTGTCGGAAATAAGGTCAAACGAGCCCGACTCATAACCCTGCGACATCCGCTCCAGGCCCCGACAGGATGTATTTCTCAAACACCTGTCTTGTCGTTCGCCGACCCCTTCACCGACGGGAAACACCATCGATTGCATCAACCTTCCTCGGGTGGGGCCAGATTGCTATATTACACTCCTCGCCCTCCCATTTTCCAAAATGTTCACCTAAGAACATTTTAAGCGCAACACCCTCACACACCCCCATGCTACACAAGCCCGACAATTGTACAAAACATGTGCACGCCGAAACAAACAAAACAACCAAAAAAAAAATATAGGGGAGCCTACATCGGCAACCCAACAATGTTCGTGTCCATTGTGGAATTTTCATAATGTTCTCCCAGCTCGATGTTTCATTGTTCTTTTTTTTTTTCTTTTAAGTTTCTGTAACTTTCAATGTTCGTTTCCTTTCTCAACTCTGTCCATACGCGTAGACGCCTCGATGCACGACCATATGATCATAGGCGGTAACCGCGCCCCAGTTTCTAAACTGACATCGAGTAAATGACCTTTGACCAACACCATGCGTGTTTCTGCTCGAGTCTATTGTTACACATGTAACTTCATTTAATTTAATTTAATTTCAAACATACTATGTTTGAACACAGAAAAACTGCCATTATCTGCAGTACATATCATTCATAGTCTGACCGAGAAATGTTCAATAGAAAACGAAGAAAATTACCCTGATTCCAACGTTAATCCGCATGCAATTTACTTGTGGAGGATTGGAGGTTTCATCTATCTTAATTTAGTCTAAAAAAATGGACCCGTGACTCGTAATTCCTTAGTTTGTATCTTCCGCATGTTTTGCTATAAGGAAGGTGACCTAACTATTTCACTTAAACTATCGTTAATCCTCCCACTGCTTTCTTTCCCAATCCTATAGCATATCAGCCAATAAGTCTACAAGACTTTTCAGTTGTTCTTTCTTTTTGTTCCGATCAACTGTGGAATCTGCAGGTCTATCCGTGCTTTTTGCCCCAACAGACGTTTGCCTCATTTGGACATCTTCGCTGCTAGGTGATTCCCTAGAAAAACCCTGATCTACATGAGTAGATCCAGACGTTTCGCACTTTGAGCAATCATCCTCGAACGTGGATGAAACATTATTTATACCACCGATTCTATCATCACTATCAATAGTTGACACGTTTTTATTCGCCATTTTACGTCACGTCATGATGCGACGCTCTATTAATGGAACATCAGACTCATCGTCTGATTCCACACGTTGGTGTCGATTTTTGTGCACTGGAAAGTCGGTCTGTTCCGCTCCGGATTCGTCATCCGAATCACTGGATTCTACTGGAGCAGCCAATACAATCTTTCGTAACGGCCTATCGGAAGTAGGGATTTTCCATTCATCAATGGACGCTGCCCGAAGATGCTCAGCATGCGTCTTAATGACTGAGCCGGTTAACTGATCTCTAATTCTATAAGAGACCGGGCCAGTCTTTTCAACGATCACATAATATGGCCGCCAGCGCACATCTAACTTCCCTTTCTTTTGGTGATTCTTATAGTACACCAAATCACCAACCTCAAAAGTTGTATTTTTCGTCTTACCACGCGACTTATCTATCGCGGCTCTCCTCGCTTTTCTTATATTATTCCTAACTAAAGTGAAGCTACGATGCATTTCCTGTAGTGCAATTTGGTGATGCTCATCACCATAATATATGCGACGAGGCCTCAGTATATTGTCCAAGGGCAAAATAACATCCCTGTTGTAGAGCAAGTAATACGGTGAAAACTTAGTGGTTTCGCTCACATGAAACCGGATAGCCGCCAACATTTGGTTAATGTAAATATCCCACGACTGTTCGTTGTTGCCGATTTTTTTGCTAGAACATCATGCATTGTTCTGTGAAACCTCTCAACCTTACCGTTGCTCTGGGGGTGATAAAAAGAAGTTGTCACATGGTGTATATTTAGGTCTTCTAATGTCTTTTTCATTACCCTGTTAATATTTTCTGGCCCATTATCAGTTAAAAGCTGAAGTGGTGTCCCAAATCTGGGGAAGATTTCGTCAACTAAGAGATGCACCACTGTTTCTGCCTTCTTGTTAGGAACCGCAAATGCCTCCGGCCAACCACTGTACATATCTATGAATGTAACTATGTATTGGTTACCTGAATGGGTCTTTGGGTAGGGTCCTGAGACATCTAAAGCAACCTTTGCGAAAGGAAAAGGAGGGAAGTCACATTCCTGTATGTGGGGTTGCTGCCTCTTTAGGTTTCTTGTCTGACACGGGATACATTTACCTACGAAATCATTTATTTCTCTAAGTAAACAAGGCCAGAAATACTTTTGTTTTATTGAGTGGAATGTCTTATCCACCCCCATATGGCCACTGTCATCATGGTATTGAACTAGCACCATTTTTCTAAGGTGAGATGGTACATACAGCCTGATGAGGGGTTCATCATCAGGCTGAGACAAATAGTACACCACCTCATCCATTACTATATATCTCTTCTGTTCTGCTTTGGTAGCCCTACCATTTCGTAATCTAATCTTCAGGTCTAAGATGTTTTTGTCTGATTCTTGCTCCCTGATTATGTCTATTCCTTTCAATGTGGACCGTTCGGGTGCCTCTGATGAATTTCCGACATTTTTATGGGCTGCTAATTCTTCCGGCTCCATTAGGTTGGAGTTTATAACACTAACCAAGTAATTTCTATCATCTATATCTACTGGAGAAGCAATATGGTCTTCGTTCACATCAACAGCGCGTGATAAGAGATCCGCGCAAACATTATCCTTACCCTTAAGATACTGTATGCTGCAATTGTAGCCAGACCTGCTCAGAGCCCAAGTCTGTATCTTCTTATTTTGTATGGGCGAGTTAAGTAAGTGCTCCAGGGGCCTATGATCAGTGTATATTGTGAATGTTGCGCCATGCAGGTAGTGATTCAGTTTTTGAAGAGCATAGTGTATGGCATAAGCCTCTTTCTCTATAGTTGACCACCTCGTTTGTGTGTCACTTAATTTATGGGACAATAAATAAATTGGTTTTTCTACATCCTTCCTATTTTCCTTATCGTACACCACCTGGGATAGGCATGCGCCAATCGACTGATCGGATGCGTCAGTATATAACCTATACGCCTTATTTGGGCTGGGATAGGCTAGTGTTACCATCTCCGCGAGCTTCGTTTTTAGTGTATCGAAAGCGGTTTGGCAAGCATTGTCCCATTGGAATCGTGCATATTTCCTTGTCAAATTGACCAGCGGTTCGGCTATATCAGAGAAATTTCTAATAAAGCGGCGATAGTATGAGGTCATCCCGATAAAAGCTCTTACTTGCCTAACAGTGGTTGGAGTAGAAACTGACTTTATAGCCTTGACTTTATTGAGGTCTGGTTGTATTCCCTCTTCACTTATCTTGAACCCCAGGTATTGGGTTTCTTTCTTAAAGAACTCACACTTAGCTGGCTTCAGTTTAAGGTTGTGCTTACGTAGACTACTCAAGACTGTGTCTATATGTCTTAAATGATCTTCCACCGTATTTGAAAATATCAGAATATCATCTAAATATGCCAGAGCAAAATCTTCCTGTCCCTGTAAAACAACTGACATTAATTCCTGGAAGATGCCGGGTGCGTTTGCAAGTCCAAATTGCATAACATTAAAATGAAACAGACCCTTGTGGCAGGTGAATGCACTTTTTTCTTTGTCATCATCATGAAGCTTAACTTGCCAGTACCCTGATTTTAAATCAAGCTTCGAAAAGTACCTTGCCGAACCAAGTGATGCCAGTATATCATCGATGACAGGAAGAGGTCGAGCATATTTCTTTGTAATCTTATTAAGTGCTCTAAAGTCTACACAAAATCACTTACCACCATCTTTCTTCTCTACTAAAACTACTGGAAAACCCCACAGGGCTATTGGATCTCTCAATTACACCTGCCTGCATCATTTCGTCGATTGCTGAATCCATTGTCTTTCTTTGTTTGAGGGGTGTGCGATATGGGCGTTTTCTTATGGGCTCATGCGTTCCAGTATCGATACGCATCTCCACAGTATCGGTTCTGCCCAGGTTTTTGTCGTCACTAACGAACATGTCCCTATTTCTTTTTAGCAATTTGTTAATTTCAGGCTTGAATTCCTCCGGTACATGTACCTGTTCTAAATCTACATCAGGACTTTTATTATTTTGTTTATCGGGCATAGTAATTTCAGTAATATCACCTGCCCTTTCCAATTTAGCCAGCGGACACCCCCGTCTCAAAGTGATTGTCTGGTTAGTGTTATTCATTATCAGCAACTGAAACTTACGAGACTTTGGCATTTTTACAACTGCGTTGGCTACTGATATACCACATAAGTTGCTAACATATCCACTACTCAGCTGTTCGATTTCATATTCTTTGCCACGTCCATTTCTCAGCCTGGTTAATCCCAGACAAGCATGCAGGTGTTGAGGTCTTAATGTTACTTTTTGAGCTAACCTAACAATAGAGGAAATATGAACATCCTCCTCCAATGCCACGTATTCTTCACCAATCTTCAATGCCCCCAAATCGAAATACATTCTCACCCCGTTCTGCATCAGCCAATCTCGGCCAAGTATAACGTTTCTATTGAGATTTTTCACGACTAAAAAATCATGGGGTATGGACTTACTTCCTATCTGGACCTGTAGACGACAAAGGCCTTCAACGTATAACGGGGATCCATTCGCAGTTCGAAGTTTAATGTCCCTCTTTTGCAGTTCAAGTCCCAGTCGCAATTTTTTAAATACCCTACAGCTTATAACCGATACCTCTGCTCCCGTATCTACCAATGCCCTATAAGGTCTACGTTCTATTCTAATAAAGATGGAATTTGGCGCGCCCATATTACCAACTATGTGCGTTGGTACCGCCTTGTTCCGTTCGTTGGGCGTCGCACGAACGGACCTCTGCCGTTTCCCGGGGCGCGTCTACAAAATTTCGCTATGTGGCCTTCTTTCCCACAATTCCAACACCTAACAACGCTCCCGTTCCTCTCCCGCTCGCGAGTCTTGTATTCAGTTCCCCTATTACCAACTTTTCTATTGTTCTTATTCCTATTATTATTATTATTAGTAGTAGTATTAGATTCAGCGGGGCTTACGGCTTCTATCGGTACCCGTCTCCGAGAGTGGCAAATTTCCATAGGCTCCTCTTCGTATTCAGAGTTTGCATCGAGTCGAATTTTCCATCTCAACTCAGATAACGCTTTCTGATAGGCAGCCTCTAGTGTTTGTGGCTCATCCTTCATAACTGCCATCTTTATTTCCCGATCCCTTAGACCTTTTATGAAAAATCCTAGAACTTGTTTTATCACAACTTCATTCCTCCCGTCAACTCCAACATATGCGCTCTCCGCTAGGCGTACTACTCTCTGCATGTAGTCCTGCACCCCCTCCGTTCTACCCTGCTTAATGTTCACTAATTCGACTAACCGTGCGTCGGGGTCTAAAACCAATCCGTAGTATTCCTTTAAAGAAGTTTTGAACTCCTTCCATGTGAGTTGTGGGTTATTAGAGATTAGTCTATATACATAGTGTCCAACAGCTCCCCTTGTTGTGAGAAGAGCTGCCTGACACTTGTCTTCTTCTGCCACGCGCACAACTTTAAAATACCTCTCCATATCCTCCAACCAAGCACTATAACCACCATCTTCTTTGCACGCTAATGGCTGTATATTCTTCAAAAAAGATTCTCCCCTTAAAGTGTTCGACACCGAACAAGCCACATTTCTCAATTCCAGGGTCAGACCTTGAACAAAATCGGCAAAAGTATGCTGTTCCATTTTTTTCTTTTTAATTAGACTTATTATAAACTTATTATGAACAAGAGCAGAACACACACAACATCGAATCAAAAGTCACCTACCTTTCGTTGATGTCGTCTATGGTCGTCCGGTTGCTTTCTATTTTCGTCTTCTTTTTTCTTTTTCTTCCTCTATCTGGTGGTTTTAATTCCGTAGAATTTGAAATTGTCACCGTGGTAACCAAGTTCGCATCTATCTGTTTTGTTGTTGTTGTTGTCTTAAAACAGCAAGTCACTAGGCACCAATTTGCGTATGTTATATATCGCCGTACGACGACAAACAACGAGAACACGCATATATAAAAATATAAGGTTATATTTTTATTCCTGACGACGAACCCGTGTGGAACAGAGAATGGAAGAGTGAGAGCGCACATAGAATGGGTCGACGGGAGTGTATTCTTGCCTGTGGTGTCTCTCTGCTTCCACTGGCCGTTCTCTGCTGGCGAATCCGTGTGTCGAGGTCTTTTTATAGTCTTCTAGAACCGGGACTTTTCCTTCCGGTTTTGCCTCGCCCACGCAACGTTCACGTAATTCCAAGAGACACCTGTTCTGTTTGCCTCCGTAGTCATTTCCGCCGCTGTCGGAAATAAGGTCAAACGAGCCCGACTCATAACCCTGCGACATCCGCTCCAGGCCCCGACAGGATGTATTTCTCAAACACCTGTCTTGTCGTTCGCCGACCCCTTCACCGACAGGAAACACCATCGATTGCATCAACCTTCCTCGGGTGGGGCCAGATTGCTATATTACACTACTAGATTGGTAACAAGTCCCACCCTTTTACCATTAAGTAATACAGTTTTTTTCTCGTACTTGCCGCCTGTGGAACTTCTTTTCGTATATTTGCTTCCCTGATAGCTACAATCTCTAAACGTTAACGTCAGTTGCTATCTTCTATCTCCTTGTTTCTCATCTTTCTTGTGCCCCAGTGGCAGTAATGCCATGCTTGGGGGGAAGCGATTATACAAATAACTACCACAGTCATCGAATCAGAGGGTTCTGTTCAACATTCCAAACATCCGAAGACGGTCGGAGCGTACAACGACCAAGACGTCGTAAATATGGCAGTAAGGATGATGACAACTGTTTGAACAATGTAAATAATGTAAATAATTACAATACCTCATCTAAGATTTATAGACAAATATATTCATAAACGATCGATATTTCATCACCTGAGACAATTATGTCTAAGAACAACTCGTTTTCGATGCGTAACAACAAAGAAATCACCACAGATACACAATCTTGTTCTGTTCTGTGAGAGAATATAGCGTCCACATATCAGATTTATAAAGGAACTCAATCAAATCTCTTCGAATTGCGAAAGGCAGTTCAGATATAGATTTTAAAACACTTAGCAATCGCACCCGTCGAAATCTTCTTCTCCACGATTTCAAAATCGACGTCGGAAAATTACCCGGAGTGTTTAGGTTCACGTCACCTTAAGAAAACCTGCTAAACCACTTTTTGACCACTACATTCGTGTAAATGTTGGGAAACATACAATATCATTTTATTGGCTAGTTTAATGTCACTTCTGTGCAGGGATATTCTTCAAATCAGGCCTTGTGTCTCCCCCACGTATATCTTTTCGTATATATCGCGTTTTAGAGCACAGATTACGTTTTTAGAGTTGCAGCTCGGATTTGTTTTTATTTCGAATGTAGATGTGTTTTCGAACTTGAAGTAACCCCTTGTGTTATGTGTTGCTCGAATTTTTAGGTTAGTATGATTTTTTTAAATTTTTGAGTTGGCGTTTGCTTTGAATTATTTTAGTTGTCTTTAAGATCTCCTTTATTTTATCATTTATGTCTTTCTATCTTTGTAAATAAATCTGGGTTACTTTTGTTGTGTGTGGAGACGTATGCTAGAATTTTTTCTTCTTTTTCATTTTTTTTTTCTTTTTTTTATTCCGGAGAGATTCTAATGGTATTTCTTTTGCCAGTTGGAAACCCTTATAAGTGGAGTGGGGTATCCTCTTATTTGTAGTGTTTTTCGTAGTTCCTCTGGTCGTATTTTACGAAGGGTTTCGTCAGCTACTATTGTGCAAATTCGTTGTGCTAGGGAGGAGGGAATGGATTTTAGACAACTTATAGGGTGGTGACTCTTGAAATAGAAATATTGTTGGGTATCTGTGGGGTTTTGGTAAATGTCTGTGAGGATGTAATTGTTTTTGTTTTTATGAGTATGGCTAGGAAAGGCAATTTATTATTGCTATATTCTAGTGTGAACCTAGTTTTGGGGTGCAAGTTTTCGAGTAGATTGTGTAGTTTATTTATGAGACCTCATGTTAATCTCCAAAAGAAAAAACAAACATTTACATATCTCTTAAATGATTTAGTGAATTCTATTTTTATGTCTTCCCCATATTTGTGTCCTATTTGATTTTATAGGTTTTCTTCTAGATATGCTTGTGTGAGTGTTGCATTTGTTGGTGCCATTTTTGTCCCCATCGCGGTATCTGTTGTTTAAATATAATTTTGGTTGTTAAATTGGAATGAATTATTGTCTAAAAT